>JBBBDQ010001027.1:3492500-3602500 GCA_037127315.1 Ascarosepion bandense
TTTCTGCTAGTAAGGTAAAAAATACATTCTTTTTTTAATTTTTGGCGCAACCGAAGTGGCAAGCGGGCGTGGGTGGTAGCCAACTAACTAGCCCGTATGTGACCTGTGGACTGGGAAAAGAAAGAAAGAAAGAAAGAAAGAAAGAAAGAAAGAAAGAGTCCACCAGCCGCAGAGGAAAACGTCATTTTGATATCAGCTTCATTATTCAATCGGTTCAAAATCTTGTTTTAAAAAATTGAAAATTTAAATATAAATCAACAGTCATAATTCTAGTTTATCTATATAAGATTATGATGTGTGTGTGTGTGGTTATAGTAATAGTAGTAGTAGACATTACGTTTGATGGTTATTTGCATGTTGATATGGAAACACTCTTACGTAATTAGAGTTAATTTTGATAAGCATACACTCGATTCTTTAAGAACTAATTTAAAAAAGGATGGTCATGCAATGCAATGTTTTTAGCGTGTGTTTTAGATTTGGTAATGCTGTTATTAGTAGATCGTCAGATTACATTTTTATAAAGAAATATGTTCTTTTTAATTAGGGTGGTATTAGTAAAATCAAAATTATACCCGGGTTTGTTGCTTGTCAAAACGTAAATCTCTTTGTCGTTTGTAGATATGATCTTTCAGTTCTAGCATTCAAAATATTTTCTTTGTGAAAAATTATATTTTTAATTAGGACAGCGTTAAAAAAAATAAAAATTATTGCCATTTATGTTTCTTGTCAAAACGTAATTCTCTTTGTTGCTTGTAGACAAGATATTTCAATCGGAGACCATTAATATACATTCTTTGTAAAGAATTATTTTTTTAATTAGGATAGCAGAAGTAAAATAAAAATTATGACCAGTTTTGTTCATTGTCAAAACGTAAATCTCTTTGTTGCTTGTAGACATGATATTTCAATCGGAGACCATTAATATACATTCTTTGTAAAGAATTATTTTTTTAATGATGATGGCATTAGTAAAATAAAAATTATTGCCAGTTTTGTTCATTGTCAAAACGTAAATGACTTTTATGCTTGTAGATATAAACTTTTAATTGTAGGCTATCAAATTACTTTCTTTGTAAATAATTCAGTTCTATTTTAATTAGACAGACATTAATAAAATCAATTTATTCCAAGTTTTGTTGGTTGCCAAATTATAAATCTATTTTATGCTTGTAAATATTAGCTTTTAATTGTAGGCTATCAAATTACTTTCTTTGTAAATAATTCAGTTCTTTTCTAATTAGAAAGGCATTAATAAAATCAATTTATTCCAAGTTTTGTTGGTTGCCAAATTGTAAATCTATTTTATGCTTGTAAATATTAGCTTTTAATTGTAGGCTATCAAATTACTTTCTTTGTAAATAATTCAGTTCTTTTCTAATTAGAAAGGCATTAATAAAATCAATTTATTCCAAGTTTTGTTGGTTGCCAAATTGTAAATCTATTTTATGCTTGTAAATATTAGCTTTTAATTGTAGGCTATCAAATTACTTTCTTTGTAAATAATTCAGTTCTTTTCTAATTAGAAAGGCATTAATAAAATCAATTTATTCCAAGTTTTGTTGGTTGCCAAATTGTAAATCTATTTTATGCTTGTAAATATAAGCTTTTAATTGTAGGCTATCAAATTACTTTCTTTGTAAATAATTCAGTTCTTTTCTAATTAGAAAGGCATTAATAAAATCAATTTATTCCAAGTTTTGTTGGTTGCCAAATTGTAAATCTATTTTATGCTTGTAAATATTAGCTTTTAATTGTAGGCTATCAAATTACTTTCTTTGTAAATAATTCAGTTCTTTTCTAATTAGAAAGGCATTAATAAAATCAATTTATTCCAAGTTTTGTTGGTTGCCAAATTGTAAATCTATTTTATGCTTGTAAATATTAGCTTTTAATTGTAGGCTATCAAATTACTTTCTTTGTAAATAATTCAGTTCTTTTCTAATTAGAAAGGCATTAATAAAATCAATTTATTCCAAGTTTTGTTGGTTGCCAAATTGTAAATCTATTTTATGCTTGTAAATATTAGCTTTTAATTGTAGGCTATCAAATTACTTTCTTTGTAAATAATTCAGTTCTTTTCTAATTAGAAAGGCATTAATAAAATCAATTTATTCCAAGTTTTGTTGGTTGCCAAATTGTAAATCTATTTTATGCTTGTAAATATTAGCTTTTAATTGTAGGCTATCAAATTACTTTCTCTGTAAATAATTAAGTCCTTTTTTAATTAGACAAGCATTAATAAAATCAAATTATACCAAGTTTTGTTCGTTGTCAAAATGTAAACCTCTTTCATGCGTGTAAATATATGCTTTTAATTCTAGGCATTTAAAATATTTTCTTTGTAAATAAATGTTCTTTTTTTTTAGGACGGCGATAAAAATAAAAATTATAGCCAGTTTTGTTCCTTGTCAAAACGTAAATCACTTTATGCTTGTCGATGTGAGCTTTTAATTCTAGGCATTTAAAATACTTTCTTTGTAAATAACTAAGTCCTTTTTTTAATTAGATTGGCATTAATAAAATCAAATTATACCCAGTTTTGTTCGTTGTCAAAACGTAAATATCTTTTATGCTTGTCGATATGAGCTTTTAATTCTAGGAATTTAAAATACTTTCTTTGTAAATAATTATGACCATTTTTAAATTAGATTGGCATTAATAAAATCAAATTATACCCAGTTTTGTTCGTTGTCAAAACGTAAATGTATTTTATGCTGGTCGATATGAGCTTTTAATTCTAGGCATTTAAAATACTTTCTTTGTAAATAATTAAGTCCTTTTTTAATTAGATTGGCATTAATTAAATCAAATTATACCCAGTTTTGTTCGTTGTCAAAACGTAAATGACTTTTATGCTGATCGATATGAGCTTTTAATTCTAGGCATTTAAAATACTTTCTTTGTAAATAAGTAAGTCCTTTTTTAATTAGATTGGCATTAATTAAATCAAATTATACCCAGTTTTGTTCGTTGTTAAAACGGAAATCTCTTTGTTACTTGTAGATAGGATCTTTAAATCGGAGACCCACAAATTACTTTCTTTGCAAATAATTGTACTTTTATTTAAGATGGCATTAGTAAAATCAACATTATGGCCTGTTTTGTTCCTTGTTAAAAGGTAAATCACTTTTAAACTTGTAGATATAAGCTTTTAATTATAGTTTTAATTTGATGCTTGTAGATAAGACCTTTTAAACGTAGACCCTCAAAGTACTTTCTTTATAAAGAATTACGTTCAATTTTAATTAGGGCAGCATTAATAAAATAAAATCAATGTTATAATTATTTTTGTTTCTGTGTAATAAGAAAAAGTTTAAATGTTTGTCTAAACGTATATCCCTTTTATGTTTGTTCCACTATTGTCCCATTTTGTACAATTTTTCAATTTCAGTGGCTCTCCCTTCAAAAAGCTCACCTCACTGCAAAAACTATGCCTGTCTTGTAGTTTATTGAATTCCTCGTTCCAAACCCCGTGTGAACTAACGGACAAATCACTCTCAACAAAACAATTACTACATTTTAAAACATTGTCAATAAATCTTGCTTCAAAAATTTGTTTCTGTTGCTTCAAGTTTTTTCTTCATCAGTGAGATTGTCTAGAATTCACTTCAATATAGGTGGACTGGTATTACGTAACAGTTCAGTACTCTTATTTTTTTGTTACAGTTGCTTCAAGTCTCTTCTTCACCTATTAGGAGATTGTCCAGCATTTACTGCCATATAGGAGGACTGATATTACGTAACATTTCAGTACACTTTTCTTTGTTTCTATTGCTTCAAGTCTCTTCTTAATGTGAGGAGATTGTCTATCATTCACTGCCATATAGGAGGACTGATATTACGTAACAGTTCAGTAATCTTTTCTTTGTTTTTGTTGCTTCAAGTCTCTTCTTCATCTGTGAGGAGATTTCCAGCATTCACTGCCATATAGGAGGACTGATATTACGTAACAGTTCAGTAGTCTTTTCTTTGTTTCTGTTGCTTCAAGTCTCTTCTTCATCTGTGTGGAGATTGTCCAGCATTCACTGCCATATAGGAGGACTGATATTACGTAACAGTTCAGTACACTTTTCTTTGTTTCTGTTGCTTCAAGTCTCTTCTTCATCTGTGTGGAGATTGTCCAGCATTCACTGCCATATAGGAGGACTGATATTACGTAACAGTTCAGTACACTTTTCTTTGTTTCTGTTGCTTCAAGTCTCTTCTTCATCTGTGTGGAGATTGTCCAGCATGCACTGCCATATAGGAGGACTGATATTACGTAACAGTTCAGTAGTCTTTTCTTTGTTTCTGTTGCTTCAAGTCTCTTCTTCATCTGTGTGGAGATTGTCCAGCATTCACTGCCATATAGGAGGACTGATATTACGTAACAGTTCAGTACTCTTTTCTTTGTTTCTGTTGCTTCAAGTCTCTTCTTCATCTGTGAGGAGATTGTCCAGCATTCACTGCCATATAGAAGGACTGATATTACGTAACAGTTCAGTAATCTTTTCTTTGTTTCTGTTGCTTCAAGTCTCTTTTTCATCTGTGAGGAGATTGTCCAGCATTTACTGCCATATAGGAGGACTGATATTACGTAACAGTTCAGTACACTTTTCTTTGTTTCTGTTGTTTCAAGTCTCTTCTTCATCTGTGAGTAGATTGTCCAGCATTCACTGCTATATAGAAGGACTGATATTACGTAACAGTTCAGTAGTCTTTTTTTTTGTTTCTGTTGCTTCAAGTCTCTTTTTTCTTTGTTTAATATTTACGACTCGTTACAGAAGACCAGAAATTGATGAGTGAATCACGATCGCTTACGTGCTGAAGGAATATGATATGTAGAAAAAGAAAAGTGATAAAGCTCAAACTAAGCTCTGATTGTTTATTTTTTCACCTGACACACAATAAATTGTTTACTTCGGTTGTTTCCTTAAAGTGCATTGTTTCCTTTGTCATTGCTGTCGGGACGCTGAAAACACTGAACAGACGTTTGTGGGTGATAGTTTTTATTTTGTTTTTTTGTTTTTTGTTTTTTTCTTATAATCACATCACCCCAAGCAAGGCATTTTACTGCCACTGTTTTGCAGGGGGTTGCATAGGAGGAAAGTTAAGAGAAAGAGTGACAGGTTATAGAGGGTGTCAGGAAGTGGGTAAGAGAAAGATTAATGTGGCCATAAATGAGGGATCAATTTATATAGTGATTGTAATATAAAATTGATCCCCCACTTTATATTTACATAACTTCTTGTTTGTTGATAAGCCGTAGAAAATGAATCAATCAATCGATGAATACTGATTAGTTTCACATGCATGTCTTTTAGATTTAATTACATTCTCTGGAATATAAATGTATAGAAATTTCTTTTTCATAATTATATCGCCCCAAGCAAGGCATTTTACTGCCACTGTTGTACAGGGGGTTACATAGGAGGAATGTTATGAGAAATAGTGACAGGTTATAGGAGGTGTCAGGAAGTGGGTAAGACAAGGATGAGAATACTGATGAGAGTGGAGTGGACGGAGAAAGGAACATGAAAAGGAGGATATAGATTAGTGACATAGAAAACGACTACTGACTTTACATTTAAATTCTTGGAGATTGTAGCTGTCGGGAAAGCAAGTAAACCGAAGGGATTTGCACAGGCAGGAGTGCGAGAAAAGAATCTGTTAGAGTAGAATTTGCGTTTACAATTTATTGGTTGCACAGTCAAAGGGTGGGATCTAGTTGCTAATCTTGTGGCTAGAGTAAATTTATAGATAGGGGACACCAATGAGCTAAGTTCATCGGAGCAGAAGCCGTGAAAGTATTTGTAGAAGAGACACAGGGAAGCCACATTGCGCTGGTGAGAAAGTGACTGTATCTGAGATGCCAAGTCGGAATCTGTCACATTACAGATTCTCCGTTGGATTTTGTCAAGGGCACCTAGGTGGATAACAGGAGCACTCGACCAGATCTGACAGCAGTATTCAATGCACGGGTGGATGGTAGATTTAGAGATGTGCAGGATTGTTTCAGGCAGAAAAACCTTCCTTGCCCTACACAAAGAACAGAATTTCTTAGCAGCGGATCTAGCTACGGATCCTATATAGCCATTCCACTTGAGGTCTGTTGTGAGAGTTAAGCCGAGGGGCGCAGTGTTTTGCTTTCAGGGAGACTAGCCTGATCCATGCTAATGAGGGGTAGGAGCGATTGTCTGTGATGGTTAATAGATAGCAGCTTCGTTTTAGAAGCATTAAAATTCACGAGCCATTTCTTAACCCAGTCCACCACGGATCGGAGGTCCTTTTCAAGCTCGGCAGCGAGGTTTGCTTTGTCAGCCTCAGCAGATTTTTGATCGATGCGAGAGTAAACTGTAGTGTATATGCTTACTTCGGATCTTATTACTTCTGGGAGATCGTCAATGTAGATATGGAACATAAATAATAGTAAATAAATACTGTTCAGACTTCTCAGTTGCTCGGGAGAAGATGCACAGGAAAGGAAGAGTAAGACGAGTTTTATGTAACCACTAGCAGTATAGTCCGGCATTGCCAGGATGTAATGAAAGCTTTAAAACTAATCCATGGTCCTGGAGCTCAGACTCTTTGGACGTTGGCACGAAAAACGTAGGTTGTTGAAACGTTGATCTCGAAGCCGTAAAACTTACTAAAATCAATGGATGTAAGTCAAATTTTGATTTCCGGTATCGATGTCAAATAAGTTTTCTGTCGCAAACTGAATTTTGAAGGCTAAATAAGTTCTCTGAGTAAATGGTATCATGGCTGAGACTATGAACTACAATTATACTTACTTCGAGCAAAACCATAATGGCTGAAAACCTGATTTTGTTCAGACCCGATAGGATATCGGGGTATCGATTTCCAATATAGGAGTCAAATAAGTCATCCAAGGATAAACTAACCTAAGTCAATGAAAACTTATCATATCCATCAGGATAATATTGGAGAAAATGAGCCATATTGATGACTGAATATCGGTTTTTGATCAGATTCGATAGAATTTCGGTGGTATCGATTTCGGATATCGGTGAAAATGAGTCGTCTGAGAAGGTCTACTAATGTTTAAGACTAAAAACGATAATTTTACCAAGTTAGAGCAAATTCTGCAGCAAGAACCGCGATAAAAAGGGTGAAATCCTGATCTTGATCAGACCTGATCGGATATCGGGGTATCAATTTCCGATATCGGTGGAAAATCGGAAAAAATAAGAAGCCCATGACCTGACCGGAAGCCTAAAAAATATTTGTGTGAAGTTTGGTGAGAATCGGATAAAAATTGTGGATTTGTATAAAGGACAGACAGACAGACAGATAGATACACAAACATCTCGCCTTTTATTTATATATATATATATATATATATATATATATATATATATATATATATATATATGTTCTTCCTTTGTAGACTATCTGATACAAAAAGTACTGTTAGCTGATGTTTCTCTTATCGATCACGCATTCATTTCTGGTGAATTTCATGCACAGTAATATAATTCACTTTAGTGTGAAGTAATGAAGTGTTAGTGTCTAACAAAAGACGGAAAGTGCGACGCACAGATCCGAAGGCGAATTGGCATGGCAAATGACGCGTTCTAGAAGCTGAGTAAAGTATTAAGACACAGGAAACTTTCACTAGAAACAAAGAAGAGAGTACTAAAATGCTATGAATGAAAAACTTGAAGCAGCTGAAATGTGGTTGTACAGAAAGATGCTGCGGATATCATGGACTGAGCATGTGGGGTTTTGTAAAGGATGGAAACGAAAAGGAAATTAATATTGAGCATCAGGAAGAGACAACTAAAGTTTCTGGGACATGCAATGAGGAAGGAGGGCTTGGAGAAACTGATACTAACAGGCCAGATAGAGGGAAAAAGAGACAGGGAAAAGCAGCGAATAACATATTTGAAGGGCCTGATCAGGTGGATGACAGAATGGGGGTTGCGTAGTCTTACAGGAGAAAGCGTGCTAAGAACACCCAGAGATAGGGAGACGTGGAGAGCCATGATTGTCTACGTTCTGAAAGGACAAGGCACATAGAAGAAGAATGAGGTGTTGTTCGTTGAAACTGTTTTTACGTAGTCAAAATCAGGCTGAACTTTAAAAAAGAAGTCATTGGATTGTTATAGAAGTGTTGGAATCAGTGTATCACACTAGGAGAAGACTATGTTGATAACTGAAGTCGAATTTTGCTTAAAAATTGTTGTTTTATTAGTTAGGCTTGGAATTTATTGAGTGGTGTTTTACAATGAAAATATTTATAGAAATTGCTCAAGAAAGCTACTTTATGGTAGGAGGAAAGTGGCTGAAACCAAGATGCCTGGTCAGGACCAATAACATTGCAGATTATGTTTTGTATTTTATCAAGAATCTCTAGTTTCATAGCAGAAGCATATGGCCGGATGTGACTGCAATATTCGTCACATGGATAAATAGTAGAATTAAGTATAAGATAGATTGTGGCGAAAAAAACTGCCGAAATAGGCGCCAATTTATCATCATCTTACGGTTGAAATGGATAAATGCTTGTAAACGTAAGTTCTATGCTACTAGTTTTCTCTCGCACTTCTCGCTTGTGGAACTCCCTTCCAACTTCTTGCTTTTTCGTCAACTTTGTTCTTCAAAAATTTAAATGCAATGTAAATCGTTATCTACTGTCTTTTAAATTCCTGTTCTTTCATTGTTCTCTGTCCTTAATTACATTTGCTTCTTCTCATATTATTATAAGTCCTATGCTAACAGTTTCTTCTCTCGCTTGTGGAACTCTCTTCCGGCTTCTTGCTTTCTACTCAACTTTGATCTTGAAAAATTTAAATGCAATATAAATCGTTAGCTACTGTCTTTTAAATTCCTGTTCTTTTATTGTTCTCTCTCCTAAATTATGTTTTCTTCTTCTCATATTATTATAAGTCCTATGCTAACAGTTTCTTCTCTCGCTTGTGGAACTCTCTTCCGGCTTCTTGCTTTCTACTCAACTTTGATCTTGAAAAATTTAAATGCAATAAAAAATCGTTAGCTACTGTCTTTTAAATTCCTCTTCTTTTATTGTTCTCTCTCATTAATAGTTGTTTTTTTCTTCTGTTATTACTATAAGTCCTATGCTAACAGTTTCTTCTCTCGCTTGTGGAACTCTTTTCTGGCTCTTTGCTTTCCACTCAACTTTGATCTTCAAAAATTTAAATGCAATGTCAATCGTTATCTTTTATTGTTCTCTCTCCTTAATTATGTATTCTTGTTCTCATATTCTTTCAAACTCAGTAAACTTTATCGTCTTAGTAACTATATTGCCTTACATGGGGCAACACTGTTAATATATTTACTTAGCCGAATCAAAATTATTTTCGTATTTCAAGCTTTAATTAATAGTTCAAGCAGATTATATATGAAAAGCGTTTATTCAACAAAGTATATTTCACCATATTGTATTGTCCTTTGCCATTGTTGTGCCAGAATCTCAATTCCACGCTTATACTACTGAGCTGGTTTCAAAGCAACAAAATCCCGGCCTCCGTTTCATTCTGACTTGTTTTCTTGTTCATCGTTTTTTAGTGTTCATTCCATTTAATAATGTTTTCCTTCTCTCCTGTTCTCTATTACATCTGTGCGTCTTAGTGGCTTTATTGTATTCTACGGGGTGAATTAAAAAAAGTGGGTATCTATCTATCTATCTATATATATATATAT
The DNA here is from genome assembly GCA_037127315.1 of Ascarosepion bandense. Taxonomy (NCBI): domain Eukaryota; kingdom Metazoa; phylum Mollusca; class Cephalopoda; order Sepiida; family Sepiidae; genus Ascarosepion; species Ascarosepion bandense. Next base: position 3,502,170 of record JBBBDQ010001027.1, read on the forward strand.
ATATATATATATATATATATATATATATATATTTATAAAAAAATCCTTTCGAAAATTAATGTTTTCTACAAGCAGTAGTTTCTGTATAATATCTTTAATGATCAAAGAGGAACAGGCGTTGCAACCGACGTTAAAAAAAAATAAAAAACATTGAAAAATTACTGTTTTCTACAAGCAGTAGTTTATGTATAATATATATATATATATATATATATATATATATATATATATATTGCCGCGAGGTTGTAAAAAACACCAGCTTGGGAAACTGGCGCGGGATATCCTTCTCTTAATGAGGGTGAATGGGCCTCTCTTAAGCCGTGGTAGGCAACCCATCTAGTAATGGTGTCACGATAAAAACACCCTTGGTAGCTCTAGCAAAGCATCAAGTATTCAGCTACTGACAAGATTTTGAATCTCGACCGAGGCCGCAAAATGATGATGATGATGATGATGATTTCTGTGTATAAAAATGAATGCAATAATGTTTCTTATAACAAATCGATTGAATACAAATAATAAGAAAGTGTTTGTAAACATAATTTCTATATCAAAAGAGAGGTCCCATCGCTAAAGCAAATGAAACTCACAGAGAATTTTTTGACAGTAAATCAATCAACTTTCACAGCCGGAGGCGATTAAGACAAGGTTCATTGATGCAAGGCTCGCATCTTAAAAGGGCATCGACTTTTTGCCCACTTTAAATATATATGTTATTTCATCGTGTTTGTGTGTGTGTAAAAGTGAACGTTCGCGCTTTAGTAATGGCGACAATGTTTACGATACAGTGCCGTACTATTACGAGCTTTTCACAGAGTTATACACTTACAAACGAGAAAAAAAAGAGAGATCATTGACTCCCATCAACCTCTTATCCGTTTGTCAGCAGCCATTTTCTTTCAATTATTTTTTTTATCATGTCTTTTGTCGTTTCGTATTTTGACATTTGGACTCTGGGGATCCGAGTGAAGTAACTTCCGACAAGGTCAAACAAAAAACGCTAACGAATCTTATACACTTTTTGTGGGTGTGTTTTTGTTTGTTTGTTTGTTTGTTTGTTTTTTTTTTTTTCGTACAAAGGCAACGTTTATTTGAAGAGTACAATTTAGAATGAGACTATTGATTTTTTTTTCAAAATTAGTTCTGGCTGTTTTTCTTAGCAGTCAATATATATATATATATATATATATATATATATATATATATATTTCGAATAGAGAGCCGTACAAAAAAAACGCGTGTTTAAGTAGTCAATAACTTGTCGAGTTTTCTTTACTTTGCTTTTGCTTCAGATGAAGATTATATGACATCTGATATTCAATAGTTCGCTTTATATTTAGCAGACTATACTCTCGTATAAAATATATATATATATATATATATACATGCGTGTGTGTGTGTGTGTATGTGTGTGTGTGTGTGTGTGTGTGTGTGTGTGTGTGTGTGTGTGTGTCAGTTCAGTTAAGAAGCAATGAAAGTTTCAAAAAGCTCAACAAAGAACTTCTATGGTTTTTAACTAAACACGTAGTAATTAAAACCAGCTGGGCAAACATAACTAATACACGGACACACGGACACAAGCACACACACACACACACACACACACATATATATATATATATATATATATATGAAGAGAGAGTGAGAGACATGCGGATTTATATAGATAGATAGATAGATAGATAGATAGATAGATAGATAGATATGAACAGACTAAGATAGATAGATAGATAGATAGATAGATAGATAGATAGATAGATATGAACAGACTGAGATAGGATAATAGATAGATAGATAGATAGATAGATAGATAGATAGATAGATAGATATGCGAACAGACTAGATAGATAGATAGATAGATAGATAGATAGATAGATAGATAGATAGATAGATAGATATGGAAAGACTGAGATAGATAGATAGATAGATAGATAGATAGATAGATAGATAGATAGATAGATAGATAGATAGATAGATATGAACAGACTAAGATAGATAGATAGATAGATAGATAGATAGATAGATAGATAGATAGATAGATATGAACAGACTAAGATAGATAGATAGATAGATAGATAGATAGATAGATAGATAGATATGGAAAAACTGAGATAGATAGATAGATAGATAGATAGATAGATAGATAGATAGATAGATAGATATGAACAGACTAAGATAGATAGATAGATAGATAGATAGATAGATAGATAGATAGATAGATAGATAGATATGAACAGACTAAGATAGATAGATAGATAGATAGATAGATAGATAGATAGATAGAATGACTGAGATAGAATAGATAGATAGATAGATAGATAGATAGATAGATATGAACAGACTAAGATAGATAGATAGATAGATAGATAGATAGATAGATAGATAGATAGATAGATATGGAAAGACTGAGATAGATAGATAGATAGATAGATAGATAGATAGATAGATAGATATGAACAGACTAAGATAGATAGATAGATAGATAGATAGATAGATAGATAGATAGATATATAGATAGATAGATAGATATGGAAAAACTGAGATAGATAGATAGATAGATAGATAGATAGATAGATAGAAATAGACTAAGATAGATAGATAGATAGATAGATAGATAGATAGATAGATAGATAGATAGATAGATATGAACAGACTAAGATAGATAGATAGATAGATAGATAGATAGATAGATAGATAGATAGATAGATATGAACAGACTAAGATAGATAGATAGATAGATAGATAGATAGATAGATAGATAGATAGATAGATAGATAGATAGATAGATATGCAGAATTTGTGCGCGCACATAGATATTTACGCAGCACAAGACCAAGCCTAGGAAAAATTGCGAGGCATGAATTTCTCATCCAGAGATACAGGAAGAAGGGAAATGAGAGAGGAGCAAGAGATAGAGAGGGAAAAGTGGAAAGATATCAAAAGAAGAGGGGAAAAGATCGAGGGGAAGAAGGCAAAGGGCAGCAGATAATTAAGCAAGGGAAAGTGATGGGGGATGAGAGAGCGGAGAGAGATGAGAAGAAGGGCAATGTACATAGGCGGAGAGAGGGGGGCAAGGGAAGGGGAAACCGAATAGGAGAGGTGGGAGTGAGAGATTAAGTCATGAATAACAACGTATTTGTCACAACCACGGACTAGTAAAACCGAATTGAATTTTCAAATGAAAAAAACAAAGAAGTAATCAAGGAGAATAAAAAAAAGAAAAATGGCAAGAAAGAAATGGAGAAAAAAACGGACAAAAAAGTGGAGGAGAAAAGACGAAAAAGACAAAACATGACCAAGAAAGGAAGAACTATATAGAAGGAAAGAAAGAATCTAAAAAGTGGGCTACAAAGAAAGAAAGAAAGAAAGAAAGAAAGAAAGAAAGAAAGAAAGAAAGAAAGAAAAACAGAAAAAAGAAAGTGAAAATAGAAAATAAGAACGGAAGAAAGAAAGTGAAAGAAAGAAAGAAAAAAGAAACTGAAAAACAAAAACAAAGAAAGAAAGAATCTAAAAACAGAAGAAAAAGAAAGAAAGAAAGAAAGAAAGAAAGAAAAATCGTGGGCTAGAAAAAAAGACAAAACGATTCGTGGCTCTAGAGAAAAGAAAAAGAAAGAAAAACATGGGAACGAAAGAAAGAATGATTTATTTCTAATGAACTAAATCTAAATTCTTAAATATTTTTATAAAAAATATTTTCATATTTTATGTGAATTATTTTTGTGAAATTTTTATAAATATGTTTAAATGAGATGTTAGTGCAATTTTCACGACAATTCATCTATCGCACCTTGTATGTACCTTAATATACAAATTATGCATTCAATCAGTTAGTTAAGTGCCATACGTGATACACTCTTGGGCGATCATGTCTCGAAAGAGACATGACTGACTGGGCAAAAGATTATCCCGCAATAGGTTGCCATTGCTTTCTGCAGTAGACTGGTTGCCGACCAAGGCTATAGAACCCAATCTGTTCTGCTATTTAACCCAAAACTGGAAGGGAGAGACGGATTAATACCTTTCCCAAGGGTATTTGCGCGTAAGTGAATACAATGGATTCAGCTGGAATTCGAACTCGGCTCCCCGGTTTCTCGTTCCGAGCCGATATCCACTGTACCACAACTATTTAAATTATTCGGATTAACGTTCTCACTTTTGTTGCCATTTGTACGAAGTTTCGGTCATTGTACGCACCGGCCTTCTTCAGGTGCTAGGAATTTCGAACCGAACTTTTCATTACGATCACTCGAGTATATCGTTCTCATTCCTTGTGCGAAGCCTATTTTGGTAGTCATGAGTTGGGTTAGAGGGAGATAACTCATGACTACCAAAAAAGACTTACTAGTAGAACACAAAGTGAGTGAGAATAGTTTGAACCTGTGTACATGGCGTGATCGGTCTTAGTCGAGAAGGTCTGAACTTGTGGAATGTTGCACATCTAATATTCTGCTATGAAAATCGTGATAGATTAGTGAGAATTGCAATGTTTCGCATGTGGGAAAAAGGGGCGTAGGGTGGAAAATAATTCATCATTTATAAAAGCTCGTAAAAACTTTTAAACTCATGAAGCTTGAAAATGAAGATCTGGGAGGTTGGTTTGAGGTCAATATAAAGCGAGCACTCTTGTAGCATCTATCCAAATATGGGCATCCACTGAAAAAAACTTATCGATGCTTCCATAATTCCTACAGTGTTAACCTCTTTCTATCCTGCATATCCTCACAATATATATATATATATATATATATATATATATATATATATATATATATATATTGTTAAATATAACAGAAAATAAATGTCTACTATATTTAATCATGTGCCGTTCTGAACATCGTATTTTAGCTTTAATTTTAGGTGAAAATAAAGACAAAAATTGTACAACAATTGGGTGTATTTTATTATGCTGGTTCTAAACTTTCGGCTTACATGAGTCATCTTCAGAGAAGTTACATAATATAAAGGCATCCACCATCAAAGATATTATCTTGTGTTGACATAAAACATTGCTATGCGACCATAACAGTCACCGAATGGAACATGCAGTTCGTAAATTTTTAATGCGATTCGATGACGTCACACCGCGTGAGAGACCGAAATGGTAACAGAACCATATGTCTAAATGCAATGTAATGTGTTGTGACTAGATTGAAATCTGGTTTTATTAAGTGTTAGTTGTTTTAATCTAATGTAGATGGCCTCCAATATCTGAAGGTTCTTTTTACTGTGTGCATGTGTGTGTATTATTGTGTTATCGACTAAAATTTGTTTAATATTACCTACATGGCTATGTTTTTCTAAGAAATGTTGTTTAATTCAGCTATGAGGAGAAAGGTGGCAGGTAAGTCTACGGGAGAGTGTGGTTGTAGTAAAACCAATATATGCAGTGGTTATATTATTACCACCAGACATACAATCTCTGAACGGGAATGTAAATTAATACATAACATTGGTTTTCTGGAGAGGGCTTAGTCGTGTGGTTGTAGGGTTATTAGAGACTATGAGGTTAATTGTTTTAAAAAAAATTTATAATATAAGATGAGCTTAATTTGATTATTATTAATTTCTACCTATTTGATTATTATTAATTTCTACCTATTTGATTATTATTAATTTCTACCTATTTGATTATTATTAATTTCTACCTATTTGATTATTATTCATTTCTACCTATTTGATTATTATTCATTTCTACCTATTATGTTTTTGAGTGTTGTTTCATCATGTTTGTAATTATTATGCATTTCGTTGCAATAGAATCAGCATAATAAAAAATATCCGAATATTGGAAAATTGTTGTCTTTATTTTCACCTGAATTTGAAGACAAAATGCAATGTTTAGAACGGCATTAAACATAATAGACATTCATTGTCTCTTATATTTAACAATATATGTTTAGAAAATTATCTGCTATCTCGATACAATATATATATATATATATATATATATATATATATATATATATATATATATATATTTCACTTGGATGTGCGTTGTGCTGAAAAGCTCAATCTGACATGCTATTTAACCCATAGCTGGAGGGAGAAGAGACGGATTAATTGCTTTACCAAGAATGTTTGCGCGTAAGTGAATGCACAAATTCAACTGGAATTCGGACAAGGATCCAGGATTTCCAGCTTCTACTGAAACGAATAGAAATATGTTAAATAAAAAATAGAAAAGAAAAAAGAGAGAGAAGAAAACAATGAAAATGTTACCAAAATAAAGAAAAAAGAAGGAAAGAAAGAAAAAATTGATCAAAAAAAAGGAAAGAAAGAAAGAAAATTAGACCAAAAAAAAGAAAACATAAGGAAAGCAAGAAAGAAAATTTAACGAATAAAAAAGAAAAAAGATGGAAAGAAAGTAAATTTGACCAAAAAAAAGGAAAAAGAAAGAAAAAAAAATTTGACCAAAAAAGAAAAAAAGAAGGAAAGAAAGAAAGGAAATTGAACCAAACAAAGAAAATATAAGTGAAGAAAGAAAGAAAGAAAATTTGACCAATAAAATAAAAAAGAAAGAAAATTTGCCCAAAAAAAAGAAAAAAAGGAAAGAAAGAAAGAAAGAAAATTAGACAAAAAAAAAAGAAAAATAAGGAAAGAAAGAAAGAAAATTTAGCCAAAAAAAAAAAAGAAAAAAGAAGGAAAGAAAGAAAATTTGATCAAAAAAAGAAAAAAGTAGTCTCTGGGTAACTTCGGTATCTCTCGGTAACTTACGTATCAGTTCCGGTACTCTCCGATAACTCGCACGGATCTCTACGATTACTCTAACGGATCTTTGTTATCACCGTATAGCTCTCTCTATGACAGGAGTATATGTATACTCAGTAAGGTCCATTGTCATATACAAAAGGGAGATTCCACAACAAAAGAAAAAAAAGAGTTACGACGAATAGAAAATATGAACAAATCTAAAGAAAAAGATAAAACAAAGAAAATGGGATAGAAAAAATGGCGGAGAATTGGAAAAAGAAAGACTAAAAGAAAGAAAGAGGAACACAACGAATAGAACATATCAATAAAGAAAAATAAAAATGAAAGAGAAAAACGAAGGAGTTGGACAAGAAAAAGAGAGAAATAAAATGGAAAGAAATGAGAGAAAGAAAAAAGAAACTGGGATAGATAGAAAGAAAGAACGAACAAACAAATATTATCAACAAAGAAAAAAAAAAGAAAGAGACGAAAGAGTTGGGCAAGAAAAAAGGAAAAGAAAAGGAGAAGAAAAAGAGAGACAAATATCATAGATAGAAAGAAAGAACGAAACAACGAATATTAAATATCAATAAAGAAAAAAGAAAGAGAAAAACGAAAGATTTAGGCAAGAAAAAAGAAAAAGAAAAGGAGAAGAAAAAGAGAGACAAATAGGATAGATAGAAAGAAAGAACGAAACAACGAATATTAAATATCAATAAAGAAAAAAGAAAGAGAAAAACGAAAGATTTAGGCAAGAAAAAAGAAAAAGAAAAGGGGAAGAAAAAGAGAGACAAATAGGATAGATAAAAAGAAAGAAAGAATGAAATTAGAACCTAAAAAATAAAACCAGAATGGCTAATCATGAAAAAAAAAAAACAACAAAAGATAAAAATGTCAGAAAAAATAAAGGAAAATCCTGAAACGAATTTGAAAAGAATGTGCAAATTTGAAAAACTTCAACTTGTGAAAATTATGAGAATTTGAACGAAATAAAAGTTCAATAAAAACAAAGATGGAATAGTTCTGATCTCACCGTGTCGTGCCATATATTCGTGAAGCCTTATGACAGGCGCCTGACTCTTAATTGTATCTATTTATAAAAATTCACCAATAAATTGCAGATAGAAATAACTGCAATCGCTGAATAAAAATCTAAATGAACTTTAAAGGCGAAGGTGAATCGATTGACCAGTCAATGGTGTCTCTACTTCGAGTGTCACAATTAACAATAGTGTGACTGCTCCTTTCAGTGATATAAAAATGGCGACAAGAAAAGAGACGAATTGAGAAGGTGAGACCAGATTGTAGGTGATGGCTGGCGGAAAAATTGAAAATTGAAGAAAGTATTACATAAAGGGAGGGGGGAGAAAGAAGAAAGGGAATAGGGAAAGAGAACGAAAATGAAAAAAAAAAAGAAATGTAAACAATTGATGGGAAAGAAAAAAATGAAGGTCAGGAATAAAAAGAAGACGAAGAAAAGACAAATGAAATTCGAAGGACTGAAAGAAACGAAGAGGGAAAGAGAGGAAAGTTAAGAGGGAAAAAGGAGATAAAATGGAAAACAAAGACGGAAACAGACGAGAAAAAGGAAAGAAAGAAAATGAAAAACCGAAAGAAAGAAAGAAAGAAAGAAAGAAAGAAAAACAGAAAAAAGAAAGTGAAAAAAGAAAATAAGAACGGAAGAAAGAAAGTGAAAGAAAGAAAGAGAAAAGAAACTGAAAAACAGAAACAAAAAAGAAAGAAACTAAAAACAGAAGAAAAAGAAAGAAAGAAAAAAAAGAAAGAAAGAAAGAATAAAAAGTAAAAAGCAGAAAGAAAAAGAAAGAAATTGAAAAACAGAAAGAAAGAAAGAAAGAAAGAAAGTGAAAAAAGAAAGTGTAAAACAGGAAGACAGTGAAAGAACGAAAGAAAGAAAGAAAGAAAGAAAGAAAGAAAGAAAGAAAGAAATGATGGAAAATTAAACAAAGAAAGAAAGAAAGAAAGAAAGAAAGAAAGAAAGAAAGAAAGAAATGATGGGAAATTAAACCAAAAAGAAAGAAAGAAAGAAAGAAAGAAAGAAAGAAATGATGGAAAATTAATCCAAAAAGAAAGAAAGAAAGAAAGAAAGAAAGAAAGAAAGAAATGGTGAAAAATTTATCCAAAAAGAAAGAAAGAAAGAAAGAAAGAAAGAAATGATGGGAAATTAAACCAAAAAGAAAGAAAGAAAGAAAGAAAGAAAAGATGGAAAATTAATCCAAAAAGAAAGAAAGAAAGAAAGAAAGAAATGGTGAAAAATTTATCCAAAAAGAAAGAAAGAAAGAAAGAAAAAAAGAAAGAAAGAAATGGTGGAAAATTAATCCAAAAAGAAAAAAATAAATTTGAAGCACAGGTAAAAAAAATAGTGAGAAAGACAAACGAAATAAAGACGAAAAACGAAGAATGAGAAATGCAAAGAAAGGTGGTTTTCTGAGTGCATCTTAGATATGGCCCAAAATCGGAAGTATTGGCACCCAGTGAAAACCGAAACCCACTACTCAATTGTAATTGAGCCTTGCGAGACAAGCTTTCTAACCATTACACCATGCCGAGGTGACCAAGAAGGGAAGAGGCGAAAGATCATGAAACCTGTAACCCTATGGTCAAGATAGCATGGTTTTAAATACAGAGTGTTTCTTTCTCATTTATGATGAAGTTCATCCTTCGCAAGTGAAGAAGAGCTTGACTCCTGGTCACTAAGGATTTGGGTGGGTGCGGAGGTGGATGATAAGGCCAATCTTTGCATGGAAGAGCCTGCTGCAGCAAGGGCAGGAATGCAGGGACCCAAGCTGGTGGATGAAGCTTTTGTACTCCTTCCTTTTCTGGTGTCTCTTTTTCAGGACCCTGATGCGACCCTCTTCAAATTTTACAACTTCAGATTTCACTTGGGATTTTCAGGCAGCTCTATCTTTAGCAGCAGGTTCTCAGGGGGAGTATGGGATGTCACGGCACTTGAGAGCCTCCTTTAAGCTGTCATTGTACCTCAACTTTCGCCGGCCAAGCGAACATTTCCCTGTGGAGAGTTCACCATAAAAGAACCTCTTTGATAGACGGCTGTCCTCCATGCGGTGTGTAGGACCAGCCCACCGAAGTCGAGAGCGCAGAAGCATTGGATGAATGTTGTCACACTTGGCACGTTCCAGCACAATTTTATGCTGCTATTTGATATTGAGGAAGGCACGCAGACACCTCATATAAAAGGCATTTAGTTGTTTCGCATGTCTGCTATAGACTGTCCATGTTTTGCAAGCATATAGCAGAAATGGAAGGACTACAGCTCTATACACTTGAAGTTTTGTGTCTATACTCAGATACTCTTGAATACATAGTGTTTCTTTCTCATATAGTTAAAACTTAGCAAGTCACCAACCTAGGTTTTCTTTTTTTTTCCTTTTTTATTTTCTTTTCCTTTTTTTTTTATTGGAGTAGATAGACTGAACTATTGCCCGGTTCATACTCCACCCACGTCTATTGAACAAGTGAAGAGGCTCATCTCTTGTTTCCTGTTTAGGATGTGGTTTCCGGTTTTCTCTTTTCTAATCTTTTCACTCTTTTTTTTCTTTTTTTTCCAATTGGAGTAGATAGACTAAACTATCGCCAGTCTCACACTCCACCCTCGTCTATTGAACAGGTGAAGAGGCTCATCCCTTTTTCCCTGTTTAGGGTGTGATTTCCGGCTTTCCCTTTTCCAACCTTTTCACTTTTACGTAGCCCCCTGCGCATCAGTGGCGTTACCGCCTTGCTCGGGGTGATATGATTAAAAAATATATAACAGTTCCTACAAAAGGCTATAAGGAGTTATAATTTTTACGGAGGTGAATGTAATGGAATCGATTGGAATTCGAACACGACACTTCGATTCCATAATCCAAGCCACAATCTTTTACTCTACTGTGCCTCCAAATGTAAGAAGTAATAAAAAAAATCTGATGAAAAATAAAAAAATAGAATACAACGGATGACTAGAATGAAAAAAAATTAATATGAAAGAATTACAGAAAGAAAAAGAAAAAAAAACATTTGAAAAAGAATTGAAAAAATACAAAAAAAAAACAAAGAAAAAGATGAAGTCTGAGAAAGAAATATGAAAAATGAATGAGAGAATGGCAGAAAAAAAGAGAGGAAAGATCTGAGGTGAATAAAGAGAAGAAGAAGAAGAAGAAGAAGAAGAAGAAGAAGAAGAAGAAGAAGAAAGTAAGAAAGAAAGAAAGAAAGAAAATGAAAAATGAATAAAAAAATGAAATCCGACACGAAAGAATGAAAACAGAAATGAAAAACATACGTGAGGGTAATCAATCAGGTAAGCATTTGTAGCCGAAAATTCCAAACATGTTCCACTGTCTGCTCTCCTGGGACGCAAACAGGTGAATAATTCGTTACCGAGCAGTAGAATAAGTTTAACGTGCTCATGTTATTAAACAGTCAGTTAAGTGTCATACGTGATACACGCTTGGGCGATCATGTCTCTTTCTAAACGTAACTGACAGGGCAGAAGATTTTCCCGTTGTAGATTGCCATTGCTTTCTGCAGTAGACTGGTTGCCAGTTAAGGCTAGAGAACCCAATTTGTTCTATTATTTGACACATAGCTAGAGGGGAAAGAAATGTATTGTATTATTAAGCAGTAATTAATGGGAGATCAGTTTAAAACTCCATAACAATATAAAACTAATCCCCCACTTTATGCCCAATAAAACCTTAATCATGTTTTAATTATTATATTAAGTCAGTTAAGTGCCATACGTGATACACGCTTTGGGCGATCATGTCTCATAAGAAACATGACTGACTGGGCAGAAGATTTTTCCGCAGTAGGTTGCCATTGCTTTCTGCGGTAGACTGGTTGCCAGTCAAGGCTAGAGAAAACAATCTGTCCTATTATTTGAAACATAGCTAAAGGGAAGAGACGGATTAATACCTTTCCCAATGGTATTTGCGCGTAAGTGAATGCAATGAATTCAACTGGAATTCGAACGCGGCTCCCCAATTTCTCGTTCCGAGCTGATATCCACTGCACCACAACGCACATTAGCGTTCATAATATACCAATGCTAAAAATGAGTAAAATCAATCTGACATTGTGGTTTAACATTAAATTTTCTGCAAACATTGTTAAAAGTACTATTGAAATATTAGCTTTTTTATCATTTCACCCAAAGTAACGCGATAAAGTCACTAAGACGCAATCGGTTACTGGGAGCAAAAGATAATGAGAAGACGGTAGTGACTAGAAAATAGAACAAAGGAAACGAATTCAGAGAAAAAAAACAAGAAGGCGACTGATTTTGCATCTAAATTTTGAGAATTGTGGAAGAGAGTGCTGGATTGCTACGTGCTGTCCGTCCTTCAATATGGCAGTGAATGCTGGACAATATCATCAAAGATGAAGGAAAACTTGAAGCAACCGAAATGTGGATCTACAGAAGGATGCTGCGAATATCATGGATCGAGCATGTGAGCAATGATGAGGTTTTGGAAAGAATTGAAACGAAAAGGAAATTAATACAGAGCATCAAGAAGAGACAACTAAAGTTCATGAGACATGCAATGAGGAAGGAGGGCTTGGAGAACCTGATACTAACAGGCCAGATAGAGGGAAAAAGAGACAGGTGAAAGCAACGGATAACATATTTGAAGGACCTAATCAGGTGGATGACGGAACGAGGATTGCACGGTGTAAGAGGAGAAGGCGTGTTCAGAGCCACCAGGGATAGGGAAACGTGGAAAGCCATGATCGCCTACGTCTTGAAGGGGCAGGGCACATAGAAGAAGAAGAAGAAGGTGACAGGGAAGAAAGAAACCTGAAGAGAGAGATCCACCAGCGATAAGTGCAAGAAAAGAAAATATTAGAATAGAACTTGCGGTTGCATCCAGCGATGATACCTACTTGCCAATTAAATTCACTCAGGTACCAAATAAACAGGTAAACATCCGATTATGTATTCTACTGTCTTTGCGAGGCACAGATGATTCCAGGAAAATTTTGAAACTGTCGAAAGACAAGAACTGTGTAACGAAAAACGCAAAGATCAGAGGTAAATATTTTTATTTGTATCTGCGAAAAATGCTGATGAAAATCTTTTTGAATGAATAGATATGAATTCGGACCTGACAGGAAGATTTACCCCAGGGAATGCTTTTGCGTTAAATATTTGTTCGTTAATATTTAAGTAACACATTTAAAGAATAAGAGATCACCCTCCACCCATATCAGTCAGTCACAGTCATCGGTTCTTCTGTAACTTGTCATTTTTAAAGGTAGGTGTGTTGATTCTACACAAAACTATTTATCCACTGGACGAGGTAAAAATTAACTAAGTGCCATACGTGATACACTCTTGGGCGATCATGTCTCTTTCGAGACATAACTAACTAGGCAGAAGGTTTTTCGCAGTAGGTCGATATTATTTCCTTCGGTAGACTGGTTGCCAAACAAGGCTATAAAACTCAATCTGTTCTGCTATTCAACCCATAGCTCGAGGGAAAAAAGATGAATTAAGAGATGGATTACCTTTCCTATAGCTATTTAAATTCTCTTTCATTTACTTGCTTTCCAGACAGTGACAATCTCCAAGAATTTAAATGTAAAGTCAATAGTCATCTCCCATCTCACTAACCTGCATTCTCACTCTCATGTTCCTTTCTCCGTCAACTCCACTCTCATCAGTATTCTCATTCTTCTCTTACTCACTTCCTGACACCCCCTATAACCTCTCACTCTTTCTCATAATTTTCCTCCTATGTAACCCCCTGCACAACAGTGGCAGTAAAATGCCTTGCTTGGGGTGATATGATCATTAAAAAAGATTTATACTATTATAATGTGGATATAAAGTGGGTGATCAATTCTACATTACAATCAATATAAAAACTGATCTCTCACTTTATGGCCAGAGTTATCCGTCTCTTACCCTCTATAACCTGTCACTCTTTCTCATAACTTTCCTCCTATGTAACCCCCTGCAAAACAGTGGCAGTAAAATGCCTTGCTTAGGGCGATATGATTATAAAAAAAATGTGCGCAATGGAATGCAATGAATTTAAGTGGAATTTCACAACAGGTTGCATTTCCCCCATATACAGATGTATCCTGTATTTAAAAAATGTCCGGAAACAATGATATGCTGGCTAACCAGACATACAGCAACACGTGACACTATTAAAGATGGTTGCAGCTACAACGAGGCACAAATATTCACAAGGAGAGGAGATATTTGCAGTGGACTGCAACCAGTGGTGACTAGGTAAGCAAAAGGATATTAAATTGTCACACCTCATAAAGGATGAGTGACAAGCGAGACAAGATAGGTATATATGTTTTTGATAAATGAAGAGAGTAACAGTTGTGAAGGAAGGAAGGGCTTGCATTTCGCCTTCTGTCTTTCTTTGAAAACAAGAAGAGGAGGGGAGGGAGGGACAAGAAGGGGGAAATTGAATTATGAAAATAAAAAATTAACAATTTAAGTGTAAGTGTTGGTGACAAAAAAAAGCATGAAAGAAAGAAAGAAAGAAAGAAAGAAAGAAAGAAAGAATATTGAAGGAGGCTATTAGAAAGAACGAAAGAAAAAATACTAAAGAAAGCTCTTATTAGAAAGAAAGAAAGAAAGAAAGAAAGAAAGAAAGAAAGAAAAAATTGAAGAATGCTATTATAAAGGAAGAAAGAAAATTGAAGAATGCTACTAAAGAAAGAAAGAAAGAAAGAAAGAAAGAAAGAAAGAAAGAATAATGAAGGAGGCTATTAGAAAGAACGAAAGAAAAAATACTAAAGAAAGCTCTTATTAGAAAGAAAGAAAGAAAGAAAGAAAGAAAGAAAAAATTGAATGCTATTATAAAGGAAGAAAGAAAATTGAAGAATGCTACTAGAAAGAAAGAAAGAAAGAAAGAATATTGAAGGAAGCTATTAGAAAGAACGAAAGAAAAAATACTAAAGAAAGCTCTTATTAGAAAGAAAGAAAGAAAGAAAGAAAGAACGAAAGGAAGAATATTGAAGGAAGCTATTAGAAAGAAGGAAAGAAAAAATACTAAAGAAAGCTCTTATTAGAAAGAAAGAAAGAAAGAAAGAAAGAAAGAAAGAAAGAAAGAAAGAATATTGAAGGAGGCTATTAGAAAAAACGAAAGAAAAAATACTAAAGAAAGCTCTTATTAGAAAGAAAGAAAGAAAGAAAGAAAGAAAGAAAGAATATTGAAGGAGGCTATTAGAAAAAACGAAAGAAAAAATACTAAAGAAAGCTCTTATTAGAAAGAAAAAAAGAAAGAAAGAAAAAAAGAAAGAAAGAAAGAAAGAAACTTTCCGGAAACTCCTGCAGTCAGGCCAAACCCCAATATAACGACCGGTATTTCTTTAGATCTTGTCGGCACGGCCGAGAAGCGCGGGGTGGGGCTGCTATGTAGTCTGAGCAACGCATAGCCTCCATACACCATCGCCCAGGCCTTCACCCTGGAGAGATCACTTCACTTTTACCACCAAAAAAACTGAAAAGTTTTGTAAATTTCAACGCCCCCAAAATAAAACTGCTTTGTGTTAATCCTCACAGGGAACCTTTTCTACCTGCCATCGGCATGACTGATGCTAACCTCCAGGAAAACAATTCTTTGAGTCTTCTTGGAATCCCATTTAGTCGTGCCAAACAATTGTTCCAGTCAGAATCTATTTTGTAATTGTATAAACTTACCATTCTTCCGTTAAACCCGATTAGTATGACTAAGTAAAATTGGTAACTTCTCTCGATAATGAACTTCAATCAGTTCTTAATCAGGGCAAGTAATGGCTTCTAAATTTTAACGCTTCCAAAACAAAACTGCTATCTTTTAATTCCCATAGAGAACCGTTTTCCCTTCCATCAGTATGGCTGATGCTAACCCCCAAGAAAACATCACATTGCGCATTTTGGTCTCACTTTTCCCCTGACATAAATTGAATCAATCGCTCGATCTGCTGATAGAAATGTTTGGTTAACTGTGTTGTACCAGACAGTTGTTCTTGTCAGAATCCATCTTGTAAATTTACCATTTGTTTGTGAATTGAATGTTACTGTTATATACGGAATGGTTATCTAGTTATATATCCCGAGATTCTCAAAAAACTTCAAAAAAGGGTCTGTTATGTTATTAATCCTGATAGGCATCTAGACTTCAGTTACTCTCCAACTGCTGTGACTAGGCATACCTCCGTGTTTTCTAGAAATATAATTTTCTAGAAATTTAATTTTTCTAGAAATTTAATTTTCTAGATATATAATTTTCTAGAAATATACTTTTCTAGAAATATCTTCATGGCAGTTGTTTCGATGAGCTCTCCTTAATCTAAAGTTCATGTAGTCAAGGTTTGGTTTCTCGACTGCATGAATTTCAGCTTGCTACTAGATTGGCAGTTAGGTTTCATTACTTACTGGTGAATAGATGTAACCGTAAGTTCCATTCTCTTTTCTCTCCCTTTCAGCCTTTGCTTTCCTGCCAGCTATAAGCACCAAAACGTGAATCGCCAGATTCTAGCTTCATAAAACTTGTTCTTTTATTCTTCTCTGTCTTCAATAATGTCTTCTGGTTGTATTCCACTGCCACTGACCGCTTGAGTCTTAGTGGCTTTGTGATCTTATATAGTCTCTTTTTCGAGGGAAACTGTTCTTCTTAAGCAATGCTGTAAATTCGTCTCTCTCTCTCTCTCTCTCTCTCTCTCTCTCTCTCTCTCTACGACGGCGATGATGATAATTCTGCAATTCAGTTCTGTAAAATCCAAGGCTGCAATTCTGCTAACACAGTACTGGCTCCAACACTGCTGATCAAAGGTACAACAGAATCAATGGCGCTGGTAAAACGAACGATGAATGCTACGCGACAATGTTGGGCTGATGACGAACATCAGACTTCCTAAATTTGGCAGCCTTCATTGCTACCGCTACGACGATAATACTTCTCAAACTTCTTGGGCAACTATTAAATTTTAAAAATCAGCAACAAATTCGGGGTGACGAGTAAATTTTTCAAATCATAAATCACTTTGTCGGGAACCACTTAACCCGACTTCTTCACAAAATTCAGTTTCAAGTAATCATTCCATAATCATATTCTTCATCTTTTTTGTTCTCTCGTCGTCGCCGTCAACAACAACAAATACAATCTGCAACAAACGCCTCCATCTAAAACAATAGGACCATCTAAAATAAAATATAAAATATTTTATTTCCCCTTTTCATTCAAAGACACCTTCGGTGACATGCCACGAATTAGGAGGTGGTTTGGTCAGAGTTTTCAGCACCCAATATCAGGGAGACCACGATTTTACTCAACCGTACGCTTCAACGGTTGTGTCTAGACTCTTCAAAATCAAAATTTGCTACTAAAGATTTTCTGACTGTCAGCTTGACGTTACTTCCGTGCCATTGACAGCTATCTTTCGGTACAAACTCAAATGCGGAACATGAATCTCTGACCCCGGTAGACAAAATAAAAATCCAAATGCGAATATGTTTTCCCTTTTGCACACCTGGCTGACATTTTTTAACAAAATAAATTTCAATCAAATCTCCAAATATCTGTCACCAAGCGGAAATACATTTCAGTGTCAAAAATTTCATGGTTCTCAAAAATATCGTCGAATATTAAACAACTTTATCACCTTCCACAGGAATGAAGATGCGATAAACAAGTAGTCAGGATAAGAAATAAGAGGTACGTGAAGTTATTGTTAATTCTGGCTTAGTTTATCTTTCGTTTTATTGCTGTTGCGTATTTACTTAAATTTTCAGGTCATTTTGAATTGTCATTATTATCCGGTAGATAAGCAAGTAGTCTGTATAAGAAGTAACTTACAACGAGAACTGAAATCACATTTAGGATTCTTGGGAGCCCATCTGGCAATGATGAGGCCTTGTCGATTAAGTCTGTATAAGAAGTAACTTACATCGAGAACTGAAATCACATTTAGGATTCTTGGGAGCCCATCTGGCAATGATGAGGCCTTGTCGATTAAGTCTGTATAAGAAGTAACTTACAGCGAGAACTGAAATCACATTTAGGATTCTTGGGAGCCCATCTGGCAATGATGAGGCCTTGTCGATTAAGTCATACGAAGGTGAATTTGAGATTTATTTATAGCACTTTGCCTATTTTATCGGTTGGAATTTAGGAGCTTTACTGTTAATTCACTCAAAATACTCTTAAGTTCAGTCAGTCAATTAAGTGCCATACGTCATACACACTTTAGGCGATCATGTCTCAAAAGATACATGACTTACTGGGTAGAACATTATCCCACAGTAAGTAGCCATTGCTTTCTGACGGTAAACTAATTGCCAACCAAGGCTATAGTACCCAATATGTCCTGTTATTTGAATCATAATTAGAGGGAGAAGAGATGTATTATATTATTAAGTAGTAATTAGTGGGGGATCAGTTTATTACTTCATAACAATATAAAACTGATCCCCCACTTTATGACCAGTATAATCAAGTTTTCATCTATTATATTCAGTGAGTCAGTTAAGTGTCATACGTAATACACGCCTTAGGCGATGATATCTCGAAATACATGCTTGACTAGGCAGAAGATTATCCCGCAGTAGGTTGCCATTGCTTTCTGCGGTAGACTGGTTGCCGACCAAGGCTATAGAACCCAATCTGTCCTGTTATTTGACTCAGAGCTAGAGAGAGAAGAGATGTATTATATTTTAAGTGGGGGATCAGTTTATTACTTCATAAAAATATAAAACTGATCCCCCACTTCATGCCCAGTAGAAGACTTATTTATGTTTCCAGCTATTATATTCAGTCAGTCAGTTAAGTGCCATACGTGATACACGCTTGGACAATCATGTCTCGAAAGAGACATGACTGACTGGGCAGAAGATTATCCCGCAGTAGGTTGCCATTGCTTTCTGCGGTAGACTGGTTGCCGACCAAGGCTATAGCACCCAATATGTCCTATTATTTAACCCATAATTGGAGGGAAGAGACGGATTAATACCTTTACCAAGGGTATTTGTGCGAAAGTGAATGCAAGGAATTCAACTCTAAAGTTACTTATCGCAAATATGAACTCACTCCAAGAAATTATAAATTTTAATGTTTGTTTTATTTATTAAATTTTTTGACACATTTTTGAAATCAAACATTTTATATTACTTTTTTTTAACTTGGCTCGCAACAACTTCAACCCCCAGAATTAAAAATTATCAAAATCATAGCGTGTGAAATATAGTCATGGTACTCACAAGAATCTTTTACAATTTAAAACTAAAAAAAATATATTGTTTTTAGATTTTTTTATCTGGGTGAGAGCGAATGGAGACCCCCACACTTAGAAATAGCTCACCCGAGGCACCCACATTTAGAGTAATCGCAGAAGTCACCCAAACCGGAGTCTAATGGCAGGGCCTCGTTGTGGGAGAATTCGGTTCGAATTTTAATAAACATAAAATATTTTTATTTTGTTGTGAATTAACAGAAAAGACCTGAGGATTATGTTAACAAAAATTGAACACAAATAAAGAAAATCTAAACTTATTCATAAATTGAACTTTTTCTCTGTGTGTGTGTGTGTGTGTGTGCGTCCGTTAACTATAGACACCGAAACGGCTGAACCGATTTTCTTGAAAACTGACACAGTTGTACTATAAGCGTCTGCGAATGTTCTTTGGTAGGTTTTGTGTCGAAGTACCCACGATAAATATCGAAAATCGATAATCGAAAAAATCGGGTTATAGAAGGAGTGGTCCGATTTTAATCAAATTTGATACACTCATAGACAAAGACATAAGAAACGATATTCAGAAGTTTCAAGGTTGCACTTCTTAAAATAGTGCAGAAAATCGATAATATACATATATAAAAGGCAAGATGTTTGTGTGTGTGTCTGTTTATCTGCCTGTATGTCTGTATTTTTTCAGCCCTTTTATTTTAGTTTTTGCTTCGGGTTTGGCTCTAAGTTGGTATAATTGTAGTTCTTAGTCTCAGCCATGATACCATTTACTCAGAGGACTTATTTAGCCTTCAAAATCCAGTTTACGACGAAAAAAACTCATTTGATATCGATACCAGGAAATCAAAATTTGACTTACATCCATTCATTTTTCTTTCAGTCTATGGTTTCGCTTTAACTGGAAACAACTATTGCTTTTTAGTTTTTTGTGCCAACGTCCAAAGAGTCTGAGCTGCAGGACCATGGATTAGTTTTAAAGCTTTCATTACACCCGAGCAACGCCGGGCTATACTGCTAGTATATTCATAATTAAGACTATTATTGTGGATTTTGTGAGTGATGAAAGAATGTGTCTGCGTAAATGGAATTATGTAATAATATAAAAATATGTTTGTGTTGCCTTTAGTTGGAAAGAACGACTCATGAAATCTAAACACTTTGTAGGACATTGTATGCGATTCAATGATATGATACGCTAGTGTCGCCACTTTTTTGTATTGGTCCTTGTTCTCAGACGTCATCGTTTGATAATTTCGTGTGATCTCGCGAAGCTATCTTACCTCGGAAAGGTTCATACCTGACTCTATGCAGTCATTAGCCTCATCAAGATCTAAATGTCAACAGCACAATCGACCCCATTTCAAGAATGATTCAAACCACAAAAGAATAGACAGAAAAGACTAGGTCTACCTGCAACATCGACTGCTTTCTATAAAATCTTTTTAGATACCTGGTTTTTCTGTGTGGGTTTGGAGAATGTCTCGACCACTATAAAATGTCTTATTCAGAAGCAACTTCATTCCACTGATGGTGGCCCAAAGGTGTTCCAATTGTGCTGTCGGTATCAAAGCTTTATTTCAAAGAAAGGCGTTATGTAATTTTCAATCTTTCTAACCAATCAGGCAAAAAAATAATCATCGTATAATTGATCAAATAAATAAAAAAGAAAATAAAAAATATAAGCAGGTGTAGAGTAAATTATTAGTGCATATTGATCAATATCACTTCACAAGTTGATTATTTGAAAGCAATTATATTTAAATTATTTAATTTACAAGACAATCAGTCAGTCATTTAACCACCATACGTGATACAAGCTTGGGTGATCATGTCTCTTTCGATCCATGACTGACTAGACAGAATAATTTCCCGCGGAATGTTGTCATTACTTTCCGCGGTAGTCTGGTTGCCAACCAAGGCTACAGAACTCAATCTCTCCTGCTGTTCAATTAGTTAAGTGTCCTACATGGTTAGCTGATCATATCTCTTTCCATTCATGACTGATTAGGCTGATGGCTTTCTCGAAGTAGATTGCCATTTCTTTCTGCGGTAGACTGGTTGACAATCAAGGCTATAGAACCCAACCTGTACTGCTGTTCAGTTCTTTTATCCAGATCAGTCAGCTAAGTTCAGGCTTGGGCGATCATGTCTATTTTGATCCATGACTGACTTGACAAAAGATTTTCCAGCAGTAGTTGGCAATTTTTACTGCGGTAGACTGGTTGCCAACCAAGGCTATAGACCTGTTGTTCAAGTCGGGTAGTTAAGTGTCATACGTGATACATGCTTGAGCGATCATGTCTCTTTCGATTCACGATTGACTAGGCAGAAGTAGGTTGCCATTTCTTTCTGCGACTGTTTACCAACCAAGTCTATAGGACCCAGTAGGTCCTACTATTCAGCAATAGCCGGCAGAGAGAGAGAGAGAGAGAGAGAGAGATTGATTCATAACTTTCTAAGGAGTATTTGTGCGTAAGCGATTGTAATGAACCCGACAAGAATTTGAACTCGGCTCTATAATTCCTCATTCCTTGTTTCTATCTATTACACCTCATCGCACGTACGAATAGGACAATACTGAAGGAAATTCAACTATTGTTGCTTACATTTTCATCTAATGCAAGCCACAAGAGCCTCTCAAGTCAAAGGTTATTTCATGAAATTAGTTGTGCAAAACAAATGCTTTTATTCATACAGAACTTACTGATTTAACGACGTACCTGTGAGTGTTTTTCAAAATACAGATCTCATTTTTCGGGATATATTTTTGTTTGTTACCAAAATGTTTTGGCCGTTTCATTCTAGTGCCTTCTTCAGGTATTCTGACCGTACGTAAAGATGGGCGTCTTAATTGTTTCATGAAACAAAGGAGACACGTCATTTCTAATTTTCAGATTGTACATCTAAAGAAGGCTGTAGAATGGTTCGGCCGAAATTTTGTGGGAACACAAAAATGATTTCGGTAGTCAGAATGAGCAAACAGAAAAAATCAGAAAAAATACATCCGTTGTCTTTAAGGCCTTTTCGATGTATGTATTTTTTATTTTTACTAAATTTTCATCAAATACAAGGCAAGGCGCAAGAGCTCCTCAGGGTAAAAGCTTATTGAATGATGTTGTGCGGACTTAAAATAAGAAAGACCTTCACCGCTAGGACCCGCTGTGCCACATCTACAGGGTTGACGTATCCTCATTTCTTTCGTATTCCATCTTCTCCCCAAGGACTGTTACTCTGTGAAACAGACTCCCAAGGGGATACTTCCAGATCTTTTCGATTTTAACATCTCGTGTATGATCAGGTGCTTTTTATACTTCTCATACATATATTTTGTTTTTGTATCCTTGTCTTTCACCATTATAATAACCATAGCCAATAGCCCTCTATCTTGGGTGACTATTAGACCTGGTTTTTGTTTATAGCTGAATAATGTATACATGGTTGTAAGTGTTCATTTCTGTGTAATATGGGTTTCTTGACATATCAGGAGGAATTTACAGACATCTCCAGTATAAATATTGAATGCCGAAGAAATAGGATGGTGTTACAATGTTTAGGAGATATAACAAAAAGAAGAAATTTATTAAACGCTACAAAATAAAGAAAACTGTGGAAAAGCATGACTGCCAACGTCTTCAACGAATACATCACAAAGAAGATGCGGGTTGTATATTTTTCTGATAATGCTCGGTCCTGGGCATGACGGTAAACTATATCCGGCAGCAAGGCCTCTGATTGGGAGGTTGTAAGAAACATGGAACCACCTCTTAATTGCTGTTGTTCCCAAGTCCACCTGAACCGGAGTGGTAGCACCAGTTAGGGTCCCAGCTATGGGCAAATAGTTAACCCCCAAACTGGGGCCAAAACACTATGAAAGTATAAAAATACACTTTCATAGAAATATATACATAAAAATATACTTTTATAGAAAAATATGCATTTTTGAAGAAAAAAATATGACCATAACACATTTTTGAAGGAAAAAATTATTCTCAGCAAAATATTTTTGAAAACAAATCTAGAACACATTTTCAGTTTTCTAAAATAAAATAGAATAAAAATAAGAAGTTTTTATTAGAATCTGACGAAATCAAACTCCTAACTATAACCGAACATTTAAAACAATCCTTAAAACTCCACATTTTTGGCATTAAATAACCCACAGAGGTGTTGATATACCGTTAAACAAAACTCAAACTCAAACTCAAACTCTGAAAATGGTATTATCTTTGTGGCTCGCATAGCTGAGAATAAGCTGAACCGGTTGTCATCTGTTTCTGTAAAAGAAGATCATCTCTTATCTAACCTTATTTATCAATGGAACTTTGTGTGTGTGTGTGTGTGTGTGTGTGTGTGTGTGTGTGTGTGTGTGTGTGTGTGTCCGTTAACTATAGACTCCGAAACGGCTGAACCGATTTTCTTGGAAATTTACACAGTTGTACTATGAGCGTCTGCGAGTGTTCTTGGCTAGATTTTGTGTCGAGGTACCCCTAATAAATATCGAAAATCGATAATCGAAAAAATCGGGTTATAGAAGTAGTGGTCCGATTTTAATCAAATTTGATACACTCATAGACAAAGACATAAGAAACGATATCCAGAAGTTTCAAGGTTGCAGTTTTTACAATAGTGCAGAAAATCGATAATATATATATATATAAAAGGCAAGATGTTTGTGTGCATGTTTGTTTATCTGCCTGTATGTCTGTATCTTTTTCAGCCCTTTTATTTTAGTTTTTGCTTTGGGTTTGGCTCTAAGTAGGTATAATTGTAGTTCTTAGTCTCAGCCATGATACCATTTACTCAGAGGACTTATTTAGCCTTCAAAATTCAGTTTATGACGAAAAAAACTTATTTGATATCGATACCAGGAAATTAAAATTTGACTTACATCCATTGATTTTTTTTCAGTCTACGGTTTTGCTTTAACTGGAAACAACTATTGCTTTTTAGTTTTTCATGCCAACGTCCAAAGAGTCTGAGATAGATAGATAGATAGATAGATAGATAGATAGATAGATAGATAGATAGATAGATAGATAGATAGATATGAAAAGACTGAAATAGATATGAAAAGACTGAAATAGATAGATAGATAGATAGATAGATAGATAGATAGATAGTGAACATGCTGAGATAGATAGATAGATAGATAGATAGATAGATAGATAGATAGATAGATAGATAGATATGAACACAAACATCTTGCCTTTTATATATATATATATTATCGATTTTCTGCACTATTGTAAAAACTGCAACCTTGAAACTTCTGGATATCGTTTCTTATGTCTTTGTCTATGAGTGTATCAAATTTGATTAAAATCGGACCACTACTTCTATAACCCGATTTTTTCGATTATCGATTTTCGATATTTATTAGGGGTACCTCGACACAAAATCTAGCCAAGAACACTCGCAGACGCTCATAGTACAACTGTGTAAATTTCCAAGAAAATCGGTTCAGCCGTTTCGGAGTCTATAGTTAACGGACACACACACACACACACACACACACACACACACACACACACACACACACACAAAGTTCCATTGATAAATAAGGTTAGATAAGAGATGATCTTCTTTTACAGAAACAGATGACAACCGGTTCAGCTTATTCTCAGCTATGCGAGCCACAAAGATAATACCATTTTCAGAGTTTGAGTTTGAGTTTGAGTTTTGTTTAACGGTATATCAACACCTCTTGTGGCGTACGTCCAAAGATGTTTTAAAGATTTCATTAGACCCGAGCAACGCCGGGCTATATTGCTAGTCTGTATATAAATGAATAAATATCTGGTTGATAAAAATAGGTCAATAGCCTGAATATCTGTTTAATAATCTTGTTATATCAAAATAAAACGACTTATTAGAAAGTATTTGCTAGATACCAAAGCACTTAGAGAAAACCTGATGAGAATTATAAGAATTAAAACAATAAAATGAAGGTTATGAGTGCGGAACCAAAGTTATAGAATTAGTCTATGTCTTTGTTTCAAAAATTATGAAGACACTTTCGAGTGATGTTAAAAAGAAGCACAAAACTCAAAACAACGTCGGAGAGAACTTGTTTTCGGTAGAGAAAAGCTTTGTGCGATATATTTCGGAATAGAATACAAGGAACGGATGTGAAAAGAAGAGAAGTAAAAATAGACGGAGGTTCTTTATTTTTTTAAGACAGGGCCACTCCCAGGAGTCGATACAAAAAGTCCGTCCTAAATTTTTACAAAGATCAAATGTTAAAGGGGAGAAAAAATATTTGTTTAACTATTCTTTTTAGATCAGAAGCGTTCTCTCTCTCTCTCTCTCTCTCTCTCTCTCTCACTCTCTCTCTCTCTCACTCTCTCTCTCTATATATATCTATCTCTTTCACTTACTGTATATATATATATATATATATATATATATATATATATATATATTCATTTATGTGAATTAAAAGACAAAAATGAACATAGACACTAAAAGCTGTGATACCTTAGAACAGACTGAGATAGATAGATAGATAGATAGATAGATAGATAGATAGATAGATAGATAGATAGTGAACATGCTGAGATGAGATAGATAGATAGATAGATAGATAGATAGATAGATAGATAGATATGAAAAGACTGAAATAGATATGAAAAGACTGAAATAGATAGATAGATAGATAGATAGATAGATAGATAGATAGATAGATAGTGATAGTGAACATGCTGAGATAGATAGATAGATAGATAGATAGATAGATAGATAGATAGATAGATAGATATGAAAAGACTGAGATAGATATGAAAAGACTGAGATAGATAGATAGATGATAGATAGATAGATAGATAGATAGATAGATAGATAGATAGATAGATAGATAGATAGATAGATAGTGTTGTGAGACTGATACTTACCTACATCATGGACTCTTCCAGTACTATATTACTATGTGATTGGTAGCATTATGAGAGTAGCACCAGAAGTGCTACTATTGACTCTGTCAGCACTCTGCCTTCGGGTAGAGAGCGCTCTCTGCTTCCGAGCAGAGAGCACTAACCCAGTCGTGGTTCAACCGAAGGGTAGAATCACGACTCGGTAAAAATAGACAGACATTTTTTGGCCCGGCTATATGGCCGGGAAGACCCACTATAAAATGACCTTGTGTCACATCTAACCTTGCGTTGGAAAGTTGGTAAATACCGAAGCACCAGTAGTGCTACTATTGGCATTGTCCGCTCTCTGCCTTCGGGCAGAGAGTACTAACCCAGTCGAGTTTCTGCCGAAGGGTAGAATCACGACTAGGGAATAACAGACAGATATTTTTGGCCGTGCTATACGTCCGGAAAGACCCACATAGTAATGACCTTGTGTCATATTTTGCTTAAAGTGGGAAGGCCGACTAAATATTGTAGCATCAGAAGTGCTACTATTGACACTGTCAGCTCTCTGCCTTCGGGCAGAGAGCACTAACCCAGTCGTGGTTCCGCCGAAGGGTAATATCACGACTGGGGAATAACAGACAGATATTTTTGGCCAGGCTATATGGCCCAGAAGACCCACATTAAAAAGACCTTGTGTCACATTTCACCTTAAGTGGGAAGGCCGACTAAATAGTGTAGTACCAGTAGCGCGCAGTCGCGTACGACTACCAATATCGGACACCACTGGATAGTCAGCTCCGCTTATTCTAACACTATTCTTTGTAACCTTTCTGTTTAATATATCTTTTTTTTACCTCTATCCCGTGTTCTGTGTTTTCTTTCCGAGGCCTTCTTTGGGTCCACATCAGTGGCGACAGAGGATTCGAGGTTCTCACATCAGTGTTGAACTAGAATTTGAACTGGCATTACTACATCAGCGAACGAAACGCAATACAGCTACCTTTTACAAATAATATTCAAGATTACTCAAGTATGTGCAAACAATAAAAGAGCAACCAAATATCGAGAACGACTGCTTACAAAAAACCCAGCTTTTGCACAAAACAAACTGATAAACTCAAGAGCTCGAATTACTATGTTTCACTCAAGTTCGAAAAATCTATTCACCAAGTTGCGAATTTTGGAAAGTGTTTAAAATTTTATGGAATTGATTTGAATTCCTACAAATCTCGTGCATAAAATTACCCTCCTCTCAAATTCACCGAGGTGAGTTTTTCGAAAAAAAAAACAAGTTTTCCCAAAAGAAGGAAAAAAATCCAGTGCATTTATTTATTTATATTTTACTGTCTCAGTGTTATTCTTCTCCCCACACTTCTAAAAAAAAAAGAGAGAAAAGTTGTTTTTTTTTTTTTTTTTTTTTTTTTTTTGTTAACAATTACAAAAGTCCCCCGGCGAATGAAATAAAAGAGAAAAAAACGATCTGCAAATGATCTGTTGAGCGCCTACCAAGAAGTGTGGAGAAAATTTCAATGGTCACATTGAAATTAACGGAACAACGGCATCTCAAAAGATCTAAACCAGTAAGTAGTTCTTCTTAATTTATTAATTGTCTGCCCATTTTTTCTTCTACAAAAAAGAAAAAAATTGTCTAGATTTTCTTGTGTACCCTCCCCTTGTTACACGGGTTTTCAAAACAACAGCAATTACTTTCCTTTTTTTCTGTTTTGTGATCTTACATATCTTTAGTCTACATATTATAAAATCGCTGTCATTTTTTTTAATCTAAATATGAAAGAATTCCAAAAAATAATTGTCCAAATGTTAAAGGTCCAGATGGACCACCAACCAAAATCAGACGAAAAACAGCAACAATTGTTTATGGAGTTACATAAACAACAAATAGAATTCCAACAATTTACCCGACCCTCTAAACTTAAAATTAAGATTAAACATACAACTTTATACAAAAAACTGATAAAACTCTAATTTGCATTTACTTCCCAAAGAATACAAATTTAGATTTCTTGTAATAACTTTGCTTAAATACAATAATACTCCAAACTTGACTATAAAATATAAAAAAACATATTTTTGAAAAAAAAACCTATAATATAAAAAAATGTTCCAAACCGAAAAAATCAAAATTCGAAAGAAAACAAAACCCACCCCTATCACGTCTATCTAAGAAACCCCAAAGTGAAAACCTAGACACAGGATTAAAGGAAATACATGAATTAGGTCTACTAACAGCAGACATGAATCAATTAAACGATAGCCAACCATAAAAACGACCACTCAGCACGAATCCCTCTTAGAAATTCTAACCCGATATACCCGACTGATAGGACGTACATTCCAACAGATAATACCATTAATCAACAATTTCGCACTTACACACCAGATTCTTCGAGGGTCGAACGGTCAAAACGAGAGACACATTAACTTAATTACCAATAACCCCAACCAACCCCCACGACAACAACGAACCAAATATAAACAGAGAATGATTCCAAACCTTTATTTCTCCCGATGATGTGTTTGGGTTCCAAACACTGAAACAGCCATATGATTGTAGAGAAGAAGACATATATAGAAGAAATTATGTACATGTTCTAAAACATTATATATATATATATATATATATATATATATATATATATATATATATATAAATATATATATATATATATATACAATAGGTTCACGGTTTATGTCAGAGTCCCGTTCCTGGACTATAATTTAAGTTAATTTTAACATACTGCACATACGTAACTATGTCACTTACCTAAGTTTTAACGATAGTAGATTCCGATTTTAGAACTGTGTTAGTTCTAAAATCATAATCTAGTATCATTAAAACACAGAACAGTAAAAATAATAAATAAAAAAGAAAAAGACAATTGCACAAATGATCTTTTTATTTCAATGATTAAACCACGTCGCTGCTTTGTAATCATAGCCGATTGCATAGGAGCAGATCCTTTCACACGTTGTGTTTCTTATCGTCGATGACTGTCGTGACACTCGTACGACTTAGATCCAGCGTGTGGCCAAGTGTTCGTCAGTGTTTTGCCCTTCTCTGACCATTTTATTATATCTAATTCCACTTCCATGAAAGCCCTCCCCACCGAAAAATCGAACATTTGGAAACACAGTGAAGAAACAAAAATATTTTTAAAAAAACTCTAGAACCACGAACGAAAGCAATTGAAGCACAATCAAATATGGCGTATGACGTGTGACTATAAGCAATGGCATCTTCCTTCCCATTATACTTCCGTTTAACATCGTATTTATCCGCTCCGCCAACGTAAGTAGTTCCACGTCTTTACACTGCGATGACGGAATAACGGAACAAGTTTTTGTTAATGTATCAATGGGAGGTGACGTCGTAACGACGAATCATCGCAGGTCGGAAATGACATATACAGGGAACTTATTATATATATATATATATATATATATATATATATATATATATATATATATATTCTAAACATATGCTGTTAAATATAAGAAGAAAATCAATAAATAATTACCCAAATGTTGGAGAATTTTTGTCTTTATTTTCAACTGAAATTAAAGCCAAAATACGACGTTTATAACGGCTCATGATTAAACATAATAGACATTCATTGTTTCTTATATTTAACAGCATATGTTTAGAAAATTACTTGCTGTCTCGATATACTAAATAAATATATATATATATATCAATAAATTCCGAAAATTACACTTCGTTGAATAACTATTTCAGCAAGAAAACTATCGCTTCATCAGCAACGATCCAAAAGAAAAACTTTTCTTGCTGAAATAGCTATTCAACGAAATGTAGTTTTCGGAATTTAATATACATATTTGGCTCTGTAAAAAAGATAACACTATTTACATCGAGCTCTTCGCCTGGATCATTTTTAATATTGATAAAATTAATATTAATATTATCTGGTTTTGGGGAATTTGCCTATATACACATCCTTTTTGGCTTCATATATATATAAATTCTGAAATTTATATTCCGTTGAATAGGTATATCAGCGAGAAAACTTTCGCTTCATCAGTAAAGATCAAAAACAAAAATTTAATAGTTGAAATATGGTACAAAAATTCACATACCGGAAGTGGCATAAAAACATATTCACAAACAGGAAGTTAAAAAAGGGAGAAAAGGGATTAAGAAAGAATAAAATTATTTAAAAGTTGTCGTTCAGACATAAAAAAGGGGCAGAGACAGAGATTCATGACTCGATATTAAAGAAGACATATATATATATATATATATATATATATATATATATATATATATATATATTCAAAATAATAACTAAATAGATTCTGCAAGTATCTAAGTTTTAAATTTATACTAAGATAAACTTTAAGAAAAACCATTAACAAACAGAACCTAATTCCGTTACAATCCGGCGCACTAAGGCGTTGGATAAGAGGGGAGAAAAAAAAGAAATCCGCGGAATAAAGACAAGACATACGATACACCGCAGTAAAGAAAAAAAACCCAAACGGAACCAACCACAAAAAAAGAAAGAAAAAGTGCTCGATACAAAGTACAAACGAAATGCAAAAGTAGAGCAAAGACACACAAAGAATCTCAAGCTAGCCAAAACCTACCGCGGTTTCACACTACGGCTCGTCAGGGCAAAGGCAAAACCAAAGATTAACCAATTTGGTTTTGCCTTTGCCCTGACGAGCCGTAGTGTGAAACCGCGGTAGGTTTTGGCTAGCTTGAGATTCTTTGTGTATATATATATATGTGTGTGTGTGTATGTGTATGCCTGTGTGTTTAATTGAATAATGTAGACATATTATGTCTATTTTTTATATAATACTTTAACAAAATTTATTACGAGTGTAGCAACGTGTTAAATGCAATTAACAAACATTTAATGATATTTTGCATTTCTACCAATTGCTGCTTATCTCCCTCACTTGCGCTTATTTTCCAAAACATTCCATAGCGAAAATGGATAAATTTAAAATGTTTAATAAAGTATCACAGATCTCGTTCATTACAGCGATTACAATTACAAGAACGGCTGTCTTTGTAATTCACCCCTGAGAATAAACTCAAAGGTGATTGTTGGGGATCACCCCGTTTTGCACATAAGAATGGTCTTACCTGATGTGTACATATAATCCTGCCTATACAGAGAACGGCAGTAGCAGCAGTCTTAGGATGACTGCTCTATAACACTGTCAGCTCGCTGCCCACGCTGCCTTCGGGTAGAGGGCGCTCTCTGCTTCCGAGCAGAGAGCACAAACACAGACGTGGCTCCGCCGAAGGGTAGAGTCACGACACGGTAATGATAGACAGACTTTTTTTGGCCCGGCTATATGGCCGGGAATACCCACTATAAAATGACCATGTGTCACATCTGGCCTTGCGTAGGAAGGCTAGTAAATACCGTAGCAGCAGTTGCCTCGCTGTAACTGCATTTTTCACTGTCAGCTCTCTGCTTTCGGACAGAGGGCGCTCTCTGCTTCCGAGCAGTGAGGAATAACCCAGTCGTGGTTCCGCCGAAGGGTAGAAGCACGACTGGGGAAAAATAGACAGACATTTTTTGGCCGGGTCATATAGCCCGAAAATCCCAGTCATAAGTGACCATGTGTCACATGTTGCCCTTACTGGAAGAGACAGCTAAATAATGTAGTAGTAGTAATTTTAAAGAGTATTTATAGAGTGTACAGTCCTTAAGTTGGTCAGTAAGTTGGTGCATAGTAAGCTGGAGTTGTTTGGATATAGACTCATTACCCGGACATATTTTTTCACTTCAAGACTGCATATATTGATTCCTAATAACAGTATTCCTAGTATTCCTGAATTAACTAACCCGTGTTCCAGTTTGTATATTTTTGTTTCAATATAATTTACATTTTTATCTTCATATCTGCTTTTGTTATTTATTATTTTGTGTGGTTTCTCAACCGGAATGCACAACAGTGATCGAACGAACTTAGGTAAGAACAACTTCATCTACCATCAAGAAATTGATCAGAGAACTAGAGAGAATTATTATAAAAGTATATTATTCAATGCAATGAAGAAAGTTCAAATGAAGATACACTACATACAAACACACACACACGCACGCGCTCAAGCACACACACAGTGTTGAGTTGCGATAATGCTAAGTGCCAAGATTTTTTTTTCAGTGCTTTACGAATAAAAATATACTTTAGAAAGCAGGCATTTGTCGTAAAGTGATCGATATCGAAACAGAGATAAAGCGTTAAGAGGATTAATGCGGATCAAAGTATATATATATATATATATATATATATATATATATATATATATATATATATTATGGACTCTCCCGTCGATCTCGGCGTATGAGCGTCTAACACAGACAACCACACAAAGAATTGTTTAAAGTGGTGAAGGCTTGTGTAGCACCATCGACACTTTTTGGAATTGCTGATGACAAACAATCGGTGCAGACATCTGCCACAGATCGCATGAACAACAGACCTTAGTTGTTTAACCCATAACTGCAAGGAAGGGACGGATTAATACCTTTTCCAAGGGTAACTGTGGGAAAGTGAATGCCGACATCCACTGCACCACAACGCACATCCGTCAATAACGCTCACAGCACCTGGTATTCCCAAGTGGTCAGCCATCTAAGTACTGATCAGGTTCAACGTTGCTTAACTTCGGTGATCGGGCGAGAACCGGTGTATTCAACGTGATATGACCGTAAGCATATATATATATATATATATATATATATATATATATAGTCACATATAGTCATATATATGTCACATCCAGCCTTGCGTGGGAAGGCTAGTGAATATAGTCACTGAGTAGTAGACTTGCCTCTGCTACTATTGACACTGTCAGCACTCTGCCTTCGGGTAGAGGGCGCTCTCTGCTTCCGAGCAGAGAGCACAAACCCAGTCGTGGTTCCGCCGGAGGGTAGAACCACGACTGGGTAAAAATAGACAGACATATTTTTGGCCCGGCTATATGGCCGGGAATACCCACTTTAAAATGACCATGTGTCACATCCAGCCTTGCGTGGGAAGGCTAGTAAATACAACTGAGTAGTAGACTTGCCTCTGCTACTATTGACACTGTCAGCTCTCTGTCTTTGGGTGAAGAGCACTCTCTGCTCGAAGGCAGAGAGCACTAGCCCAGTCGTGGTTCCGCCGAAGGGTAGAATCACGACTGGGGAAAGATAGACAAATATTTTTGGCCGGGCTATATGGCCCGGAAGACCCACATTAAAAAGACCTTGTGTCACATCTCGCCTTACAGGTGGGTAAATACCATCACTGAGTAGTGGACGTGCCTCTGCTACTGTTGACACTGTCAGCTCTCTGCTTTCGGGTGGAGAGCTCTCTCTGTCTTCCAGCAGGGAGCACTAACCCAGTCGTGATTCCGCCGAAGGGTAGAATCACGACTGGGGAAAGATAGACAAATAGTTTTGGTCGGGCTATATGGCCCGGAAGACCCACATTAAAAAGACCTTGTGTCACATTTTGCCTGAAGTGTCACAGAATAGTAGCCACAGAGAGAGTGAATGAGTGAGTCAGGACGCCTGCAAGAAAAAGTACTCTCCAGTCCACGTTTACCTTTGTAATATGTTTTCCGAAAATATACTATTCAACATTATATCCCAGCCCGTGTTATCTTTCTATGGCCCTTCGGTCATAACACATGGGTACACAGAATACGTAAGCAAAGTAATTTTTTAAAATCTGTTCACCTCGAGCAAAGTGACAATACCACGAAGCTGTCATGGAGTTCTTCAGAGGGAAGAAGGATGAGAAGACAACATTCTAGATAACAGAAGACAGTGATTAGCGGTACATCTTAATTTTTAAAGACTCCGGAAGAGAGTTTGTCAGGCGAAAGAAGAAACTATTAAAATAGAACTTACGGTTGTATCTTGCTATTTCAACAGTAAAACGGCGAGACGCGCCAATATAGTAGTAGGCTTAAAACCACGCGGTTAAAATATTTATCGAAAATATAGAGCAAACCGGTGGGGTAGTAACTGAATCAGAGATGCCAGGTTACGACTGATAACATTACAGATTCTGTTTTGGATTTTGTTGAACAATAAAGCCATAGCACAAAACCAGATATGGCAGCAATATTTAATTCTCGGACGAATGAATTCTGGCGAGTAAAATGTCTGATACGCCATAGGGAATCAACTTTTTTTAGCAGCAAACCGAGTAGTTGATTCAATATAATCACTGTACTTCATGTCAGTAAAAAACATGAGACCAAGAAAACCTAATGAGTTGCTCTTCTGGAGGTTAGCATTAGCTATACTGATGGTAGGGAAAGTAGTTTTCTACGGAGATTAGAAGATAGAGGTTTCTTTCTTTTTTTTCTTTTTTTTTTTTTGTAGGGCGGGGGGGACTTAAATTTTACAAGCCCTTTCTTTTCACCAATTTACAACTGATTGGAGATCTGTTTCGAGAGCAGCTTCCAGTTTGACTTTAGTAACTATCTGTGTCTCACCCAGACACACACACACTCTCTCTCACACACTCTCTCTCTCTCTCACACTCTCTCTCACACTCTCTCTCTCTCTCACACTCTCTCTCACACTCTCTCTCTCTCTCTCTCTCTCTCACTATATATATAAACTTGTTGTTATACACGTTTCGAAAAAATAGTAATAAAAAAGAACGAGCTAAGCACCAGAACATCAGTCAAAGTACGTAGCCCAAAGAAAATAACCCGAGACGTGTAACCTAAAACAAAAAGTGCTCAATACGCAAGTAGAGCAAACAAAGTAAATAAGTAACCTAGAGAGCCAACGAACCTACCAAGGTTTCACCGAATTGGTTCTTCAGGGAAAGTTTGCCAACTTTCCCTGAAGATCCAATTTGGTGAAATCTTGGTAGGTTCGTTGGCTCTCTAGGTTAGCACTCTCTCTGTCTCTCTCTCTCTCTATATATATATATAGGAAAAAACTACTAAAAACTTGTAAGTTAAAAATGTATTTTGACTGTGTTTATTTATTTCTATTATATATATATATATATATATATATATATAATAGAAATAAATAAATACTGTCAAAAAATACATTTTTAACTTAAAACTTTTAGTAGTTTTTCCTATACATATTAAGAAGTATACGTGGATTATCATTATGCTATATATATATATGAGTTGAATATATTGATTAAAATCCGACATGGTGATAGAAATACATACATAAATAAATACATACATGCATACACTTACATTTAAAATGAACGTCTATTGCTTTATTACACATGACACACAAATGACCAATGAAATCAAACCCCAATCAACATTCCGGTAAACTCTCTCTCTCTCTCTCTCTCTCTCTCTCTCTCTCTCTCTCTCTCTCTCCGTGAGTTTAAAACTTTTTAAGTTTCTATCTTGTACACAGATCTCCGAAGAAGCTTTAAAAATGACACATTAAGACACATTTTCCTACTTCTTCTTTACTTATTCTATCGCCTGAAGACATCACTCATGGTAGAAACCTAGGTCACTTAATAACTCGTTTGCAAATGGAAAATATTCAAAAGTTCTACAATATAATTGTATTGAACACTTTTTAATACAAATGTGCACTGGTCTAACCTTATTATGACCAGAAACTCTGTAATTAAACAATCAATATATATATATATATATATATATATATATTTATATATCAGCATGTATTGTGGGTATAGAAGAATTCAAAGGAGTATCTATTCGTGTAAAATCCTTTGTAAAATAAAGACGGGAGCTGATGATGGTTAACCTGAAATAGGCCATACATCCGATTTACCATAACGTGTTTGCCTTAATTTTTCTTATATATATATATAAATTGAAAGGGGAAATAGCCATTTTCAACATGTCATTTTAAGACATGCATTGTCAACCCCGTTTAAACAAAGTCTAATAGAGGAAGAAGTTGAGGGATATTGGCTTTTATAAGGTTAAGCTAGAGGAAACTTAGTAGTAATTTCTTCTATGGTAGCGGGAGGTATGTGGCTTGACCTATAAAAACCAATATTCCCCAACACCTTCCTTTAATAGTCCAAGCCTCCGCATTAGAATTTTTTCTCATTCTTTGTTTAAACGGGGTTGACAATGTATGTCTTAAACTGACAGGTTGAAAATAGCTATTTCCCCTCGAAATTTTATCTAAATTTACAGATAAATAGATAAATATCCGGTCTGTAAATTAAATTAATTTACATTGAGCTCTCTATTGAATCAGTTTTAATATTTTAAAGATATTACTAGGATCTTCATGGATTATTTACCAACCTTATCCGGGATTATTTACCAATCCTATCTTGGGTTTCTACCGCCGCTATATATATATATATATATATATATATATATATATATATATATATATATATCATCACTTCTTTCTCTTTCTCTCTCGTAACATATTATCTTTTGAGATACTCTATTTCCTTTACCACTCTGCTCTAAGTAATCATTCACTTAAGTGCCATACGTGATACGCGCTTTGGGCGATCATGTCTCTTTAGAGACATGACTGACTGGGCAGAAGATTATCTGGCAGTAGGTTGTCATTGCTGTCTGCAGTAGTCTGGCTGCCAGCTAAAGCTATAGAACCCAATCTGTTCTATTATTTAACCCATAACTGGACGAAAGAGACGGATTAATACCTTTCCCAAAACGAGTTATTTCGCTACCTTGGTTTCCACTACGATTGGTTTCTTCAGGCGATTTTTAATAACTAGTTATTAAAAATCGCCTTTTAATTTGTTAATCGATTTTTAATAAATAGTTATTAAAAATCACCTTTTAATTTAATAATCGATTTTTGATAAATAGCTATTAAAAATCGCCTGAAGACACCACTCATGGTAGAAACCAAGGTAGCGAAATAACTCGTTTAGAAATTATATATATATATATATTTAACCATTATAGGTCAGATTTAAATTAGAGCAGTAAATAGTTGTATTGAAAAGTGCTCAATACATGTTATGTTTGAAGGACGACTGAAAATCAATATGTAGAGCATTTGGTTATTTAAAAAACAAACCGTCGGACGAAATAGAAAAGGTCAAAACTATGGCAGCAGAACCGGCTAATATTCCCTAGATAGATAGATAGATAGATAGATAGATAGATAGATAGATAGATAGATAGATAGATAGATGAGATAGGAACAGACAGATAGATAGATAGATAGATAGATAGATAGATAGATAGATAGATAGATAGATAGATAGATATGAAAAATTGAGATAGATAGATAGATAGATAGATAGATAGATAGATAGATAGATAGATAGATATGAAAAGACTGAGATAGATAGATAGATAGATAGATAGATAGATAGATAGATAGATAGATAGTAACAGACTGATATAGATAGATAGATAGATAGATAGATAGATAGATAGATAGGAACAGACTGATATAGATAGATAGATAGATAGATAGATAGATAGATAGATAGATATGAACATGCTGAGATAGATAGATAGATAGATAGATAGATAGATAGATAGATACATAGATACATAGATACATAGGAACAGACTGAGATAGATAGATAGATAGATAGATAGATAGATAGATAGATAGATAGATAGATAGATAGATAGATAGATAGATAGATAGATGGCTTTATTTTAGTGGATTATTTTTCTTTTTCAGCGAAACGTTTATATCGCCAATTCGTTGGCAAACTACCGGTGACAAAGACGTAACACTTTCCACCAATCACCCTATTATTTAATTGCCTTATCAGTTTCCGAAGTGCATCGAGGAAAATATAATTTCGATAGGCGAAAGTGCCAAATTGAAATATGAAATAAACAAATAAATTTGCGTCGTTCACAATTTTGCTCACACGCTCGCAACTGGAGAGGATTTTATTCGGCGCGATCCAAATGTTCACACATTTGTCTGCGCATGCGTAGAATCGCATAAACGAGAAATATTTTTCATACACAAACATTATTTCATCGTTGCAAATTCACTAGCCAGTATGGTGCGCGCAAACTGAATATTGACAAGGATGAGAGCGGGTGTAATAGCTTTTGCATCTTCTAGCACATTCACACACTCTTTTTAACTACCTTGGCGTAACTACGCATCTGCTATATATATATATATATATATATATATATATATATAATTGTATCGCCCCAAGCAAGGCATTTTACTGTCACTGTTGTGTAGGGGGTTGCATAGCAGGTAAGTTATAAGAAAGAGTGACAGGTTACAGGGGGTGTCAGAAAGGGGGTAAGAGAAGGATGAGAATACTGCTGAGAGTGGGGTGGACGAGGAGAAATGTTATGAGGTGTGAGAGTTTGCTGGGGTGTCAGGAAGAGAGTAGGAGAGGGAAGAGAGTACTGATGATAGTGAGATGATGTAGAAAAGCATGAGAGAGAGGATGTAAGTTAGTGAGATAGGATATATATATATATATATATATATATATATATATAGGATATAAAGTCATCCGCAGACAGATCTGTTTCGCTGTATCACAGCTCATCAGTACGGTTAGACTCCGATTGCTTTTTAACCCAGGATTGGCGTCAGTCGGTGATTCTACCTCTGAGCTATGGGCGCTCGGTAGAAGAAGGCAGACTTCTTAGCGTGTATATTATCATTATACCCGCCCAATAGCCAGAGTGCTCTAATTCATTAGTGAATGAGATATATATATTTATATATATTTGTGTGTGTGTGTGTGTGTGTGTGTGTGTGTGTGTGTGTGATGTTTCTTTAAAAACGACCGAGAAGGTTTTCTTCTTAATATTTTGATTTAATTTTTTCAGTATTCTTACAGATGAGAGATGTTTGTAAAAACGTTTTCTGAAATTGTTCATTGTATTATCAATATAAACTTTAGTAACTCTTGAATTTTTTACTAATGAGATTATTTTTAAGGAAGTATTTGTCAATTAATTTAAGAAATTTATAACCCATGTGCGTTGTGGTACAGTGGATACCGGCTCGGAACGAGAAACCAGGGAGCTGGGTTCGAATTCCAGTTGGATCCATTGTATTCACTTACGCGCAAATACCCTTGGGAAAGGTATTAATCCGTCTCTTCCTTCCAGTTATGGGTTAAATAATAGGACAGATTGGGTTCTATAGCCTTGGTCGGCAACCAGTCTACCGCAGAAATCAATGGCAACCTACTGCGGGATAATCTTCTGCCCAGTCAGTCATGTTTCTTTCGAGACATGATCGCCCAAGCGTGTATCACGTATGGCACTTAACTAACTGACTGATACCCCATTTTTAGTATCAACGAATTGATTAAATGGAGGATTGTACCGTATGTTTTTTCTGTTTGCATTTTTCTTTCTTGAACAACTATATTCTTTCACAAGAACTATATCGTAAATTGTTTTATGTTTTTTTTAAATATTTCTTTGCTAGAAGAGTGTAAATTTATGCAACGTTCAACCGATGATGGAATATGTTTGATGATATATAGTGGGTGATTAGACACAGGGTTTATATAAATTGGGTTCGCATTGTTTTTCATGTAAGGTTGAAAATTATTTGAACGTTACGTCTTAGAAGTTAATTTGTTTTATATTGAAATTAAGGTTAAGGGGTTACATAAGATTAAAAGATTTAAAAACTCTGCGAATTAATTTTTTACGTTTATTAATTTCCTAAGTTTTTTATTTTATTTTAATTAGATTTTAAATTTAATTTTAATTTATTTAATTGTAATTTTTTATTTTAATTTTGATTTAATTTATTTTATTTTCTTTCCAATTTATTATTTTAGGTCCAATGAATTTATATCTTCGTGTTATTTTTAATATCTTTATTCTACGTTTTATGAATATTTTTTTAAATTGTTTCACCCCAAGCAAGGTATTCAACTACCACCACTGCGCAGGGTGTTACATAGGGGAAGGTGAAGAGAAAGAGTGGTTAGATATAGGATATGTCAGAAGGAGTGTGATAGACGGGTAAGCATGTAGATGGGAAGAGTGTTTGAAAGACTGGATGCGAGTTAGTGTGTTAGGAGATGTCTATTAACCTTACATTTAAACTCCTGGAGATTGTAGCTGTCGGAGAAGCAATCATGTGGAAGGGAATTCCACAGGCGGGAAGTGCGAGAAAAGAAACTGTTGGAGTAGAAGTTGCGGTTGCATTTTATCGGTTTCACTGTAAAAGGGTGGGATCTAGTTGCTAATCTAGTATCTCGTGCAAATTCAAATCTAGGGGGCAGCAGTGATCTAAGTTCATCGGAGCAGAAGCCGTGAAAGTATTTATAGAAGAGGCACAGGGAGGCCACGTCACGCCGATGAGAGAGTGACTGCAGCAGGTCTGCCAAGTCGGTATCGATCATATTACAGATTCTCCGTTGTATTTTGTCAAGAACCCCGAGGAGAATAGCAGGGGCACCCGACCGGATGTGGCAGCAGTATTCAATACACGGGCGGATGGTAGATTTATATATGTGCAGAACAGATTCAGACGGGAAAAACTTCCGGGCCCTGCACAGAGAACCGACTTTCATAGCAGCGGATTTAGCAATGGATTCGATATAGTCATTCCACTTGAAGTCCGCTGATAGTGTGAGGCCAAGGAGGCGTAGTGTTTTACTCTCTGGGAGGCAAGACTGTTCCATGCTAATGGGAGGTATTGAGATTGTCTATGATGGTTAATTGATAGCAGCTTCGTTTTGGAAGCATTAAAATTTACGAGCCGTTTCTTACCCAGTCCACTACGGATTGGAGGTCCTTTTCAAGCTCGGCAGCGAGGTTCGCTTTGTCGCCCACAATTTTTGATCAAGGAGAGAGTAAACTGTGGTGTCATCGGCGTACATGCCTACTTGGGCTCTTATGGCATCAGAGAGATCATTAATGTAGATCAGAAAGAGCGTAGGACCTGTGTGTGTGATTTCATAATTTTTTAAAAATGCCAAAAGATTTAACTTGAAATGCTGTAACCGATGTCTATATCTATCTGCAATTTACTTCCGGTCAAAATTTAAAATTTCTCTCTCTTCGCCGTTTCCATTGGCACTCCTCTTTCTTCCCTTTCTGCATTTTCTCATTTTTCTTTATTTTTCGCTTCACTTTATATTTCTTCCATATTTTTCCTTTTCTCTTTTCTTTTCCTTTTCTTTATAAGCGTATAATTTTAAAAAATGCTAAAAGATTTGAGCTCAAACACTGTAACCGATGTCAATATCTGTCTGTAATTCACTTCCGGTCAAAATTTAAAATTTCTCTCTCTTAGCCGTTTCCATTGGCTTTTTCTTCTCAATATTTTCTCACTTATTTTCTTTTTTTACTTTCTATTTCTTCTGTATCTTTCCGTTTGATCTTTCTTTTCTTTTTCTTGATTTCTCATCTTATTTTATGTTCTTTTATTCCCTCTTTCTTTCCCTTTTTTTAATATCTTTTTACCTCATACGAAAAAAAATTAAAAATAAAAGTGTTGTTATTAAATTTTTTAAAATAAAACGTTTATTCCTATCATTTTTAATTACCTGATAAGACATTGTTCTTTCAATGTCGAAACGAAACGAATTTTGTAGTAGTTTGTAGCTTGCACATATTCTAACGTAATGATTAATAACATATAT
This sequence comes from Ascarosepion bandense, assembly GCA_037127315.1. Classification (NCBI taxonomy): domain Eukaryota; kingdom Metazoa; phylum Mollusca; class Cephalopoda; order Sepiida; family Sepiidae; genus Ascarosepion; species Ascarosepion bandense. The sequence goes on from JBBBDQ010001027.1 coordinate 3,543,506, forward strand.
ATAAGTGTGGGTGGTGGTTGAAATAAAGCCATTGAATATGTTGTGTCGTGGTTCGTACCATGTGACATCCGGTCGCCCGGATGTATAAAAGACAATGTGCGCTTAGCACGGGGAGGGTTGTCATTATCACAAACTTCGGGAAGTAACACCTACTACTGCGAGAGAATGTAAATATTGTATATACATCTTAGTTGTACCTCTCTGTTAATAAAGTAGTTTATCTACATTTTTCGGTGTATGTCTTCATTCCACGATACAACAAAATAAAATAAAGATAATTAATTAAAAATAAAAGTAAAAAGATTTATTTTCCTTTGATGCAAGTTAAAGATAAACGATAAAGAAACCGGAAGAAGGTTCTGGTCACATGACCCTACTTATAGAAAGGACAGAAACCTTGTTGTCATCCCCTTAGGTTCAAGATGTCAACCACGTAGTAAACAGCAATTCTACTGGGGAATGTTAGTTTCCCCTGTCCACGCACTACTGAACACTTTCCACATCCAACTGAGAGTGTTCGGGAGTATTTTCAACAACTCTACTCATGAAGTACAGATTTGACTATACCAACTCAGAGCGAGGCTGACATTCTCAGTTTTATTGTATTTTAATCTACCTTTGCCGGTTGTTTGTTTTTATTTTTATTTTTATTTTTATTTTTATTTTCCTTTTATTTTAGCTTAATTATTGCATTAGATCTTTGGTGGCCTAGATCGAAAGCAATACACTGCGCCTCCTCGGCCTCGCTCTCTCAGTCGACTTCAAGTAGAACGTCTACATTGAATCAATAGTTAAATCTACTGATAGGAAGGTTGTGCCACTGTGTCGGGCCAGGAAGGAAAAAAGAATGGGTGAAAGTGAAAAGAAAAAAAGGTGGCAATGAAATCTTTTCCTTTTCCTTTTCTTTTCCAATTCACTTTCATATTTTTTCTCTTCACTCTCACCTTTTCCTTCTTTTCTCTCTTCATTCCAACCTTTTTTCTCTTCACTTTCACCCATTCCTTTTTTTCATCTTTTCTTTCTTTTTTTCTCTTCACTCTCAATTTTTCCTTTTTTTTTCTTCACTTTCACCCTATCTTTTTTCACTTTCATCTTTTTATTCTTTTTTCTTTTCACTTTCATCTTTTTCTTCATTTTGTTTTCACTTTCATCGTTTCCTTTTTTTCTCTTCACTCTCACCTTTTCTTTCTTTTTTCTTTTCATTCCCCCCTTTTTCTCTTCACTTTTGCCCTTTTTTCTTCACTTTAATTCATTCTTCTTTTTCCTTTTCACTCTGAAATTTTCCCTCTTTTTTCTCTTCACGTTCACTCTTTCTTTTTTTCTTCACTTTCATCGTTTCCTTTTTTTCTCTTCACTCTCACCTTTTCTTTCTTTTTTCTTTTCATTCCCGCCTTTTTCTCTTCACTTTTGCCCTTTTTTCTTCACTTTAATTTATTCTTCTTTTTTCTTTTCACTCTGAAATTTTCCCTCTTTTTTCTCTTCACGTTCACTCTTTCTTTTTTTCTTCACTTTCATCGTTTCCTTTTTTTCTCTTCACTCTCACCTTTTCTTTCTTTTTTCTTTTCATTCCCGCCTTTTTCTCTTCACTTTTGCCCTTTTTTCTTCACTTTAATTTATTCTTCTTTTTTCTTTTCACTCAGAAATTTTCCCTCTTTTTTCTCTTCACGTTCACTCTTTCTTTTTTCTTCACTTTCATCGTTTCCTTTTTTTCTCTTCACTCTCACCTTTTCTTTCTTTTTTCTTTCCGTTCCCACCTTTTTCTATTCACTTTAATTTTTTCTTCTTTTTTCTCTTCACGTTCACTCTTTCTTTTTTTCTTCACTTTCATCGTTTCCTTTTATTTTCTCCTCACTTTTAATTTTTTTAATATAATAAAGTCGACCACTGTTTATCTATCGACAAAACCATGAAACACGACCAATATTTGTCCAGGTAAATTAGTAATAATAATAATAATAATAATAATAATAATACTGGCTGAAGACCCTCATACAAATCTTAACGAAATAATATATGCATCAGCAACAGCAGCAACAAAAAAATTAAATATTAAAATAAAAACAAGGCAGTCTCGTAGACGTGAAGTTCCACCTTGGAAAAGAAAAATAGAAAAAGAAATAGAACAACTTAGAAGTGAATTATAAATATTGGATGAACTGAGTAGACGAATAAATGTAAGAACTAGGAAAAGCAGAAGAGCCGTAAAAAAATATAACATCAAGAATGAAAATGACGTCTTATCAAATAAAGAAAAAATAAAGCAAAAAATCCAACTGAAGGCTCAAAGAATAAGACGCTATGAAAAAAGAGCAAGATTTTACAGAGAAAACAAGATTTTTCAGACTGATACAAAGAGATTTTACAGGGAAATAGGTAAAAAAAGAATTGAAGTGACAGTACCCCCCAGAATGGAAGAAGTCACACAGTTCTGGGAAAAGATATGGGCTTGCCCTAAAGAACTTAGCAAGGAAGTACATTGGATTACGCAAGAGACAGAACGAATGAAAAATAAACCCGAACAGACATGGTCTGGAATTACAGAAGATGATGTTAAATATGCACTAAAAAAACACACAATTGGAAATTCCCAGGCATAGATAAAATTCCTAACTTTTGGCTATATTATTTAAGCGCATCACATAAAAAACTAGCCAAAGAACTTCAAGAAATGGTTGACGACCCCACTAAAATTCCTGCATGGTTAACAAAAGGAATTACATTTCTTCTACCCAAGAATGGTGACACAAAAAATCCGAAAAACTACAGACCAATTACATGTCTTCCGACAACATATAAACTATTAACATCTATTTTAACAAAGCAGACATATTTATTCTTAGAAAGAAATGACATGTTACCGCTTGAACAAAAAAGGTGCAAACGTGGCTGTTATGGTTGTAAAGACCAATTGCTGATTAACAAAATGATCCTGGAAAACTGCTACAGTACAAAGAAAAATCTTAGTACAGCCTGGATAGACTATCGAAAGGCATTCGATAGTGTGCCACATGACTGGATTTTAAAGACTTTAAATATATACAAGATACCGCCCGTCATCATCAATTTCATCAAACAGTGCATGTCTATATGGAAAACAACCCTTTACCTCAATCATATAAATGGAACCTATAAGTCTGATGAAATAAACATCAAAAGAGGTATATTTCAAGGTGATTCTTTATCTCCCTTACTATTCTGCATATCATTAATAGCACTAACCAGTCAACTTAATAAGACAGAATGTGGTTATAAAATAGGACAAAAGAAAATAAGCCATCTATTTTACATGGATGACTTGAAGTTATATGCTAAGAATGATAATGAACTGGAAGGTCTTCTGCAAACTTTAAAATGCTTCAGCGAAGACATTGGAATGAAATTTAATTTGAATAAATGTGCTAAAGCTACAGTTTTACGTGGATCAATACAAGAAACATCCTCAATTAGCCTAGACCCTGCTGTAACAATAAAAGAATTGAAACCAGAAGAAGCTTATAAATACCTAGGTGTAAATGAGAGCGAAAACATTCACCATAAAAAAATGAAAGAAATAGTGCGTAAAGAGTACTATAGAAGGCTACGAATGATATTAAAAACTGAATTAAATTCACAGAACAGAGTTATGGCCATTAATAGCCTTGCAATCCCAGTTGTCCAATATAGCTTTAACATCTTAAACTGGACTCTAAACGACATGGATGCTAAAACAAGAAAGCTTCTTTCTAAGCATAAGATGCATCATCCAAAGGCTGATGTAGATCGTCTATACATACCCCGTAAAGAAGGTGGAAGAGGTCTTATTCAGCTGGAATTGTCATACAAGACAACAACTATTGGCTTACTAACATACATAGAAACAACAAAGGATTGGATGTTACACTTAGTAAGGCAACATAAAGAAAGAAAGAAAAAATATTCAATAATAAAAGAAGGCAGTAAATTCAAACAAGATTTACAGTTAGTAGATTCTGTAGAAAAGCAGAACGGAAGCCAAGAGCCGACTATTGCGGCAAAGAATATGAAAATGAAAGCCAAAGACAAATCTCTTGAACAGATGAAACAGCGCTGGCAAGACAAACCTCTGCATGGCCAATATCCAGTACGTGCCAATAAATCTAATGTTGACAAAGTTAATACTCATCGATGGTTACGTGCATCTGGATTAAAGTCCGAAACTGAAGGCTTTATTCTTGCAGCACAAGACCAAAGTCTTTTCACGAGAAACTTTCAGGCAAATATTATGCATAATAATATGGATCCAAAATGCAGGTTTTGTGATAAACACCAAGAAACAATAGACCACCTAATCTCAGGCTGTTCTGTGCTTGCCCCAAATGAATATAAAAATCGCCACGATAGAGTTGGGCAATATTTACATTGGGCAATATGCAAACATTATGGAAAAGCTGTAGGCAAACACTGGTATGAACATCACCCAGCACCGGTTACAGAAATAGAAGATGTAACCATTCTATGGGATTACACCATCTACACAGACAGAAAAATTGAAGCAAACAGGCCAGACATTATTGTTAAAAACCAGAAGGAGAAAACTTGTCTATTAATTGATATGGCTTGTCCAGCGGATTGTAACATAGCAATCAAGGAATTTGAAAAACTGTCAAAATATAAAGACCTGGAAATTGAAATAGGAAAAATGTGGAAATTGAAATCAAGAGTTGTGCCAGTGATAGTAGGTGCACTTGGAATGATAAAAAATGGAACAAAACAACACATTGAAAGAATCCCTGGAAACCCCAGCTTAAGAGATATACAAAAAATTGTCTTATTAAGTACAGCCCACATACTAAGGAAAACTTTATCTATGTAATGCTGGAGATGATAGGGAAGATAGAAAAACATGAAATGGAGCCATAACGACACGCCACGACCTGCCTTAGGTCTCCCCGCAGACTTGGTTGGTAGTGAGACCAAAGCAGAAATCGAAATATGATGAAAAATGACATAATAATAATACTATGATTTATATAATACATAATTCCAGTTGAATTTCTTGCATTCAATTACACACAAATATATATATATATATATATATATATATATATATTTTAATCATCTCACCCCAAGCAAGGCATTTCACTGCCACTATTGCGCATGGGGTTACATAGGAGAAGGTAAAGAGAAGTGAGTGGTTAGACATAGGGAATGTCAGGAGGAATGAATGTTAGGCATAGGGAATGTCAGGAGGAATGGGAGCAGGTTAGTGTGTTAGGAGGTGTCTATTGACTTTACATTTAAACTCCTGGAGATTGTATCCGTCGGGAAAGCAATCGTGTGGAAGGGAATTCCACAGTCGGGAAGTGCGAGGAAAAAAACTGTTGGAGTAGAAGTTGCGGTTGCATTTTATCGGTTTCACTGTAAAAGGGTGGGATCTAGTTGCTAATCTAGTATCTCGTGCAAATTCGTATTTAGGGGGCACCAGTGATCTAAGTTCATCGGAGCAGAAGCCGTGAAAGTATTTATAGAAAAGTTTATAGTATTTATCCTTAGAAAAAGTATTTATCCGTTTCTTCCCTCCAGTTATGGGTTAAATACTAAGACAGATTGGGTTCTATAGTCTTGGCTGGCAACCAGTCTACCACAGAAAATAAAGTCAATCTACTGCGGGATAATCTTCTGCCCAGTCAGTCATGTCTCTTTCAAGACATGATTGCCCGAAGCGTGTATCACGTATGGCACTTAACTGACTGAATGAATATAATAGTTGAAAACAGGTATAAGGCTTCTACTGGGCATAAAGTTGGGGATCAGTTTTATATTCTTATGAAGTAATAAACTGAATCCCCACTAATTATTACTTAATTGTGTAATACATCTGTTCCCCCTCTATCTATGAGTCAAATAACAGGACAGGTTTGGGTTCTATAGCCTTGGCTGACAACCAGTCTACCAGAGAAACTAATGGCAACCTACTGCGGGATAATTTTCTGCCTATACATTCATGTCTCTTTTGAGACATAATCGCCCAAAGCGTGTATCACGTGCGGCACTTAATTGACTGAATCCAATAACGACTGACATGTTGTAAACTTTATCAACCCAAACACTTTCTTTATTTTTGATTCATTAGATTCTTTTTCTTTAGACGTCTTTCTGAACATTATTTCTCCTTGATTTCAATCTCTTTTGACTTTATTTTCTTTAAATCACTTCTTACAAAAACTGTTCAATCAGTTCATTTTTATTTTTTCTCTTTCCTTTCTTTAATACTTTTATAAAGATCCCCTCTGCATACATATTCCTGTCCTGTCTTCTTCTCTTTCATTATTTTATTTAAACAATAATTTACTTTATCGAAAAAAAAGAAGTCTTTTTTTCTTCCTTTCTACTTACCCTAAATTCTCTTATCTCTCACCTGACAATTAGGTTTTCTATTTCGTTTGCTACCCACACCACCACAGCTACTCGCCCAATGATTTGTGACCCGAGAATTTTTTCTTTCTGCTGTCTCAGTCATAACGGGGTCGGTTATAGTGACGTACTGTACTGGTATATAATAGGTTTCAATTGTAAAAGACATCTTATATGCGCAGTGCAACCAAATTACAGATTCTGCGCAGAAATTATTAAAGTGTGTCGGTTGTCGGCTTTCAATTTGTCTCCGAATGCTGTAATGGGGTAATGAAGAAAGAAATGCACAGAAACGAAGACGAAAAGGGAAGACGTTCTGAAGAAAAGAAAGCACTAACGCCAGGGGAAATTACTACAGCCAATTAACGTTCGATTTTGAAACCGCAGGCGTTGATATATATATATATATATATATATATATATATATAAACATGTACAGGTATATGTTGATACTACGAAGAAGCGGCTTCATCAATTACATTTTAAATAATTTTGGTGTATTAATTGGGCGTATTACTGGTTCATTTTCTGTTTCACGAGCCAATCATATAATTATGTACGTATATCATTTGCTGTATTATATATATGTGTGTGTGTGTGCGTGTGTGTAGCATCTCTCTCTCTATATATATATATATATATATATATATATAACACAGATGCACACACACTCATATACATACATACATACATACATACATACATACATACATACATATAAGTTTGTGTGTATACATGTCTTTGTTTCTGATTGCGAGAAACCACATATGAGAAATATCTAGGATTTAACAGCTACACATTAATATGTATATATAACCAATTTAAATGCTATCTTTAATGAATACTCATGTTTTAGTAGACGCTTCTTTTATTTAAAAAACAGAATATTCTGGTCACAGGAAGGATTTCGCTTAAAGACACTATTCAACCTTGTTTGATCGGCAACGGACCTTCATGGCCGAGTCGGTTAAAGAACGACGCTTCTATCAGCGAAGCCTGACTAAGAGCGTTTATATTTTTCTCTAATAAGCTTTTTCGATTATTCAGAGAGGTATACTAAAATAAATATTTGTGTATTTAGGCAGCAAATTTTCTTTTAGACATGTTTGATTAAGAACACACACACACACACATATATATATATATATTAAATGTACAGCAACTACATTAACAAGACGTCTTAAATTACTCTTGTCTGAGCATTCGTCCATTTCTAGATATCTACAACAACATTTCTGTCTACATTCACAATATAAAAAAATAATGATCAATAATACAATTATTCTACACCAAGAAAACAACAAACGCAAACTACAGATTCTCGAGGCAATATTCATTAAAATACTTAAGCCATCAATTAATTAGAATCAGCTATGAATATTGTAGTAATGTTCTAAAATGTTTGTAAAAAGAACAGTTAGTTCATGTTTAAACACGAGCATGACAATGACATTACAACATTTAAAACATTCCATTTTGGATAATATTCACGTTCTAATGAACTCTAAGCAATTTATCAATCGTTATATTTGAAACATTAAAAAAAGCTACAGTAATTTTTAGCAACACAGTCTTGCGGTTATTTTTTTGTTACCACAACTCAAACCCCTGAAGAAGATCTGGGAAGGAGATTGAAAATATTTGGGTACATTGAGAAATGAATGATAATAACATCTGTCAACGTTACAGGTCATTTCTGACATCTTTTGATTGTATCGTTTTTAAATAACCGCAAAATGAAGGTCGTTTTGAATGACCGTACCTCTTCATCCTACAGCACGAATGCTGGTGTCCCACAGGGCTCTAGCCTGGGCCCGACGCTCTTCCTTATTTGCATCAACGACTTCCCAGATGAGATCAAGTCCCAAGTAGGCATCTACGCAGATGACACTGCAATATACTCCCGCACCAGTAAGAAACCTATCGTGGCGGACAGACATAATCTCGCTACTGACCTTGAACGGGATCTACACTCTGTGGTGAACTGGGGCGAGAAGTGGCTTGTCAACTTCAATTCAGCTGTTGTCTGTCAACCATTACAGGCAACCTCTCCTGCCTCCCATAAGCATGGACCAAGCGATTCTCTCTGAGAGCAATACACTACGCCTCCTCAGACCTCAAATGGAACCACTACATTGAATCCATAGCAAAATCTACTGCAAAGAAGGTTGGGTCACTATGTCGATCCAGGATGTTTTTTCCGCCTGAATCCATCCTGCATATATACAAGTCAACCATCCGTCCGTGCATGGAGTACTGCTGCTATTTATGGTCAGGCGCCCCTGCCGTTCTCCTCAGTGTTCTTGACAGGCCCCCAAGGAGAGTCTGTAATGTGATAGGTACTGATCTGGCGGCTCAACTGCAGCCACTTCCCCACCGTCGAAATGTGGCCTCCTTTTGTCTGTTCTATAAATACTTTCATGGCTTCTGCTCGGATGAGCTTAAGTCACTGGTGCCTCCTCAACAGGTGTTTACTCGTGAAACCAGACTGGCAACTGGGTCCCACCCATTCACAGTCAGGTTAGCCAAATGCAGATGACAATTTTACTCCTGCAGCTTCTTCTCTCGCACTTCCCGCCTGTGGAACTCGCTCCCGTATTCTTGCTTTCCTGACGGCTACAACCTCCAGAAATTTAAATGCAAAGTCAATACTCATCTACTAACCACGGGACTCTAGCTCTCTCCCCTCCCCTGTATAACCTTCGCTTTCTCTCCACCTATGTATCTGTCATCGCACCTGCTTTCTCAGCTTTCTATTGCTCCTTTCTAACTAGTTTGTACTCCTCACTTTTTTCTAATTAATCTTTTTACAGTTATGTAGCCCCCCGCACATCAGTGGCATTTCTGCCTTGCTTGGGGTGAAATGATTAAAAAAAAATAAGAGAAAGATTCTCCCTGGGTGTGAACGGATTTTATTAAAAATAAACAGACACAATGCTTGCAATTTATTTAATCTAACATGTCTAAAAGAAAATAAATATATATGCTATTTAATAAATAGGGCGTCTTCTCAAATAAGAATATCTACTAAAAGAACGTTTAATGTATATATATATATATATATATATATATATATATATATATATATATATATATATTGTTACAAGGATGCATTTATATATAAAAATAATATTAATGTCTGAAATGTTGTAGTAAGGGATTCTATTGAGTCCTATCAGTTATTACAAAAATGTTTTAATTCATGAAATAGTCGTAAAAATAAGGAAATAAAAAAGAACGTTTTTATGATGCTGGAATATCCGAGAAAATTCGAGTAAAATCTAGAGAATTTTAAAAGATTCTAGAATATGTAAATTAGGTGTTAGCCCCTATAAAAATAGGTTTTGGGCAGAGAGCAGTTAGTTGTTGACAGGATTTGCTGACATTATCAACTCCGACCCGATTCGTGGATCTGTGCATCCAGCCGAAATAATCTCTCAGAAAAGTTGCCGACCAACTAAAACCTGAAAGAGAACCTCATGGAACTAAAAGGGTAAATAGATATTTTTGACTTTCATTGAGCAAACTAATAATTATTTTTTATATACACATTTGAGGATTTCCAAAAAGTATAGCACTTAAACTTATTTGCTATTTTAACTGTGTAAAGATATTTGACCCTTCCTTCCCTTCGTAACACTTCGCCGTCAGTGACGGATCTGAGTTGTGCTGCAGTGGATATCGGCTTGGAAAGAAAAATCGGTGAGCCGAGTTCGAATTCCAGTTGAGTACCATGCATTCATTTAAGCAGTAGTACTCTTGGGAAAGGTATTAATCCGTCACTTCCTTCCAGTTATGGGTTAAATAACAGGATGGGGCCTGGAGGCAACCCATCCAGTGTTGATGTCACAATAAAAACACCCTTGGTAGCCCTGGTGAAGCATCAAGTATTCATCTATTTGACAAGATTATGAATTTCGCTACAAAACTGCGCCAGGGTTACAAATTCACAGGGAATACTGGAGCGGGGTAGTGAGTTCGATCTCGGCCGAGGCCGAAGGAAGACGACGAGATTTCAAATTCAGACGTTGTTTCCTTCAGTTACAAAACACATCAACTCTACCTGCAATATCAAGTAAAGATCTTTATTTCTTTTCTATATCACCATACTCTTTTCTCATTCCAGTTCGAGAACGCCTACTATAAGAGGGGAAACGCGTCGTCAAACATGTAGTGAGTTCTATCTCGGCCAATGACGGCAAGACGACGAACACTTCACCTGCCAGTAGTAAGCTATGTTTTTCGTTTTGAATGCAAAAAAACAGTATATTTGTAAATATTTTTATTTAATGTTTTGGTAAATGAATTATTTGTCTGTGATTTTACTCTGAGTTTTGGTTAAGCAATTTTTTTCTTTTGTTGTTACCCATAACACGTAACAATACATACATACATACATATATAGATATATATATATATATATATATATATATATATATCCGAGTGGGTACAGAACGAAGAAAGAATTTTTTTTCCGTCCAAAACATTAATTTAAAACAGTGCTCGATATATGATGAATAAAGCTGTGAATATTTATTATAAATTATGTTTTAGAACATGTACATTATTTTTTAATATATGTCCTCGACAATCATATGTTTGTTTCAATGTTGGGTACGTTTCTTCGGGAGGTAAAAGCAAGACTGACTTTGATTAGAGTAGTGAAGGCCTGTGTAAAATTAGCCACACTTTGGAAGTGGTGAAAACAAGGCGTTGGGGAAAATATTTTCCACGAACACAAGGAACAACACCCCTCAGGTTTTATTATGTCGGAGTGACGTTTCTAGAAAATTCCAACACTCACACACACATACATTCACATGTATACATATGAAAACACAAACACACACGTACGTAAACATATGCATATTTACATGTTGCAAACTTATTTACATTGGTCTTCATTGGAAGCTTCTGCTTCCGAAACGGACAGTTTCAAATGCTTACTCTGCAGCCTGTTGTGTAAATCTAAGTCAGGCTTGATGGGGCACACAAGACAGAAAATTTGATGTTGTATATACCAAACGAATTAACGAAGTGACGGATTAATACTTCGTAATCGACGGAAGAGCCCATCATATATTGGTTGTTTAATTACTTAGTTTGTGGTCATAATAAAACTAGACTAGTGCAGATTTGTATTAAAATGTGTTCAATACAATTTTATTGTAGAACTTCTGAATATTTTCCATTTGTAAACAAGTTATTACGCGACCTGGGTTTCTACCGTGAGTGATGTCTTCAGGCGATTTTCAATAACTGATTTTACCGTTTACCTTTTTTTTATAAGAACGCTTACGTAAGGGTGTTTTGTTTTTGTTTTGTTTTGTTTTTGTTTTGTTTTTTTTTTGGGGGGGGGGGTAACGCTCACGTGGCAGAGAATTTTTGACAGCGCAAGTTTTAAAATTACAAGAAATTTCAAATTTCTTGTAATTTTAAAAAGTTTTTGTAATTTTATAAATTTCTTGTAATTCTAAAAATTTCTTGTAATTCTAAAGATTTCTTAGATGAACTTAGCTCACTGGGACACCCGATACATGAATTTGCTTGAGACATAAGATCAGCAACTAGGCCCCACCCTTTTACTGTGAAACCAATAAATTGTAAACGGAACTTCTACTGTAACAGCTACTTTTCTCGCATTTCCCGCCTATGGAATTCCCTTCCGCATGGTTGCTTCCCCGACAATTACAATCTCCAAGAATTTAAATGTAATCTGCTATCTCACTAATCTGCATCCTCTCCCTCATGATCCTTTCTCCGTTCACTCCACTCTCATCAGTATTCTCATTCTTCTCTTATACACTTCCTGACACCCCCTATAACCTCTCACACTTTCGCACAACTAACCTTCTATGTAACCCCCTGCTCAAGTGTGGCAGTAAAATGCATTGCTTGGGGCGACACGATTATAACAAAAAGGTATATACATATGTATGTATGTTCATATCTAGCCGCAAACATAACTTAGTACTCACCCATACAAGTGGATTTACTTCAACACGTACTTGCAAGCATAGATAGATAGCTAGATAGATAGATAGATAGATAGATATTAACAGACTGAGATAGATAGATAGATAGATAGATAGATAGATAGATAGATAGATAGATAGATAGATAGATAGATAGATAGATATTAACAGACATAGATAGATAGATAGATAGATAGATAGATAGATAGATAGATAGATAGATATTAACAGACTGAGATAGATAGATAGATAGATAGATAGATAGATATTAACAGACATAGATAGATAGATAGATAGATAGATAGATAGATAGATATTAACAGACTGAGATAGATAGATAGATAGATAGATAGATAGATAGATAGATAGATATTAACAGACATAGATAGATAGATAGATAGATAGATAGATAGATAGAAAGATAGATAGATAGATAGATAGATAGATAGATAGATAGATATTAACAGACATAGATAGATAGATAGATAGATATATAGATAGATAGATAGATAGATAGATAGATATTAAAAAACTGAAATAGATAGATAGATAGATAGATAGATAGATAGATATTAACAAACTGAGATGGATAGATAGATAGATAGATAGATAGATAGATAGATAGATAGATATTAACAAACTGAAATAGATAGATAGATAGATAGATAGATAGATAGATAGATAGATAGATAGATAGATAGATATTAACAGACATAGATAGATAGATAGATAGATAGATAGATAGATAGATAGATAGATAGATAGATAGATGCCTGTGTTTGTACGTCTGACTTCTCTGTTCATATCTTCCAGAAACTCTAAAATGTTCCTGTTAGTTGCACAGACCTTTTTATTTTAAAATGTCTTTGATGTTTGAGAAGCTCCAGCGGCTGTTGAAAGCGGGACTCTTAGTCATGGAGAAGACTTGGAAAGAAAAAAAAGAAAGAAATGAAAGGAAACAATTATGTATAAAAGAAAGAAAGAAAGAAAGAAAGAAAGAAAGATCGTATAAGAGACTAAATAAATGTAATAACGAAGGAAGTAAAGATTAAAGAAAAAGCTCAAACAAAGAAAGAAACAAAGAGAGTGATATATATATATATATATATATATATATATATATATATATATTATTGCAGGCCCATATTCTGATATAAATTATATCGACTTTTATATTTTTTCTGTATAGAGAACAGGACATGGTTATTTATAGAAAGTAAACGTTTTTAGAGTGGAATATCATTTCCAAATAAAAATTGTCTCGCATATATTTGGGCATATCTAAAATGCAATTATAGTGATCTAACTGTAGCTATGCATATCAGATAGATAGATAGATAGATAGATAGATAGATAGATAGATAGATAGATAGATAATGAAAAGAATGAGATAGATAGATAGATAGATAGATAGATAGATAGATAGATAGATAGATAGATAGATAGATAGATAATGAAAAGAGATAGATAGATAGATAGATAGATAGATAGATAGATAGATAGATAGATAATGAAAAGAGTGAGATAGATAGATAGAGGATAGATAGATAGATAATGAAAAGAGGGAGATAGATAGATAGATAGATAGATAGATAGATAGATAGATAGATAGATAGATAGATAGATAATGAAAGATAGATAGATAGATAGATAGATAGATAGATAGATAGATAGATAGATAATGAAAAGAGTGAGATAGATAGATAGATAGATAGATAGATAGATAGATAGATAATGAAAAGAGTGAGATAGATAGATAGATAGATAGATAGATAGATAGATAGATAGATAAATAGAAAAGAGTGAGATAGATAGATAGATAGATAGATAGATAGATAGATAGATAGATAGATAGATAGATAGATAGATAGATAATGAAAAGAGAGATAGATAGATAGATAGATAGATAGATAGATAGATAGATAGATAGATAATGAAAAGATAGATAGATAGATAGATAGATAGATAGATAGATAGATAGATAGATAGATAGATAGATAGATAATGAAAAGATAGATAGATAGATAGATAGATAGATAGATAGATAGATAGATAGATAGATAGATAGATAGATAATGAAAGAGGATAGATAGATAGATAGATAGATAGATAGATAGATAGATAGATAATGAAAAGAGTGAGATAGATAGATAGATAGATAGATAGATAGATAGATAGATAGATAGATAGATAGATAGATAGATAGATAGATAATGAAATGAGTGAGATAGATAGATAGATAGATAGATAGATAGATAGATAGATAGATAGATAGATAGATAGATAATGAAAAGAGTGAGATAGATAGATAGATAGATAGATAGATAGATAGATAGATAGATAGATAGATAATGAAAAGAGTGAGATAGATAGATAGATAGATAGATAGATAGATAGATAATGAAAAGAGTGAGATAGATAGATAGATAGATAGATAGATAGATAGATAGATAGATAATGAAAAGAGTGAGATAGATAGATAGATAGATAGATAGATAGATAGATAGATAATGAAATGTGATAGATAGATAGATAGATAGATAGATAGATAGATAGATAGATAGATAGATAATGAAAAGAGTGAGATAGATAGATAGATAGATAGATAGATAGATAGATAGATAGATAGATAGATAATGAAAAGAGTGAGATAGATAGATAGATAGATAGATAGATAGATAGATAGATAGATAATGAAAGA
Organism: Ascarosepion bandense; assembly: GCA_037127315.1. Classification (NCBI taxonomy): domain Eukaryota; kingdom Metazoa; phylum Mollusca; class Cephalopoda; order Sepiida; family Sepiidae; genus Ascarosepion; species Ascarosepion bandense. Next base: position 3,558,554 of record JBBBDQ010001027.1, read on the forward strand.
GGAGATAGATAGATAGATAGAGATAGATAGATAGATAGATAGATAGATAGATAGATAGATAGATAGATAGATAGATGTAAAAAGCTTTACAATTAACGCTTTCCCTCTGCGATTGCCACATAAATCCCTCACTAATAATTACTCTTTGCCCCCACTCCCATGTTAGATCTTCTTTTGGGCACTTTAATCTTCTATTCTAATGTCTTTTCGTCAATGATGATTTATTTATTCCGCTGTTCGTTTATTTATTCGTAAAACTCTGCGTTCTTTCATCTCTTTGCACCTCCAATTGTAACGAACATCTTTGGATGGTTAGAACTCTGTTTCTGGAAGTTACCAATCTCCATCTTTTTCTCGGCAGAAATTTAAATTTTTCCGTCACTCAATAGTGTCCTAGGGTCACCACAAGTATTGCAACCACAGCAGAAATGGTATTTCGTTGAGCACGACAGTCTGATGGTGTCCAACACTCTCCAGGCTGGTTTAGATTTCAAAGTTTTTTTTTCTCTTGCCCACCAGGCTACAGCAAGAGTATGTAACTTAATGGGTTATAGGGAGATAACTTCTTCTTCTTCTATGTGCCCTGTCCCTTCAGGACGTACGCGATCATGGCTCTCCACGTCTCCCTATCCATTGTGGCTCTTAGTATGTTTGCTCCTGTTGCTCCTGGCAACCCCGTGCCGTCATCTACCTGATCAGGCCCTGCAAATATGTTATCCGCTGCCTTCCTCTGTCTCTCCTTCCTTCTATCCGACCAGTCAGTATCAGGTTCTCCAGGCTCTCCTTCCTCATTGCATGTCCCAGGAACTTCAGTTGTCTGTTCCTGATGCTCAGTATCAATTGCCAACAATATATTACAGCAATATATTTTTGAAGAAAAAATATTGCCAGCAATATAATTTTGAAGAAAAAATATTGCCAGCAATATAATTTTTAAGAAAGAAAATATTACAGCAATATATTTTTGAAGAAAAAATATTGCCAGCAATATAATTTTGAAGAAAAAATATTGCCAGCAATATAATTTTTAAGAAAGAAAATATTACAGCAATATATTTTTGAAGAAAAAATATTGCCGGCAATATAATTTTAAAGAAAAAATATTGCCAGCAATATAATTTTTAAGAAAGAAAATATTACAGCAATATATTTTTGAAGAAAAAATATTGCCAGCAATATATTTTTAAAGAAAAAATATTGCCAGCAATATAATTTTGAAGAAAAAATAATGCCAGCAATATAATTTTGAAGAAAAAATAGTGCCAGCAATATAATTTTTAAGAAAGAAAATATTACAGCAATATATTTTTGAAGAAAAAATATTGCCAGCAATATATTTTTAAAGAAAAAATATTGCCAGCAATATATCTTTAAAGAAAAAATATTGCCAGCAATATCTTTTTGAAGAAAAAATATTGCCAGCAATATATTTTTGAAGAAAAAATATTGCCAGCAGTATATTTTTAAAGAAAAAATATTGCCACGAATATATTTGTGAAGAAGAAATATTGCCAGCAATATATTTTTGAAGAAAAAATATTGCCAGCAATATATTTTTGAAGAAAAAATATTGCCAGCAATATATCTTTAAAGAAAGAAAATATTACAGCAATATATTTTTGAAGAAAAAATATTGCCAGCAATATATTTTTAAAGAAAAACTATTGCCAGCAATATAATTTTGAAGAAAAAATATTGCCAGCAATATAATTTTTAAGAAAGAAAATATTACAGCAATATATTTTTGAAGAAAAAATATTGCCAGCAATATATTTTTAAAGAAAAAATATTGCCAGCAATATAATTTTGAAGAAAAAATATTGCCAGCAATATAATTTTGAAGAAAAAATAGTGCCAGCAATATAATTTTTAAGAAAAAATAGTGCCAGCAATATAATTTTTAAGAAAGAAAATATTACAGCAATATATTTTTGAAGAAAAAATATTGCCAGCAATATATTTTTGAAGAAAAAATATTGCCAGCAATATATTTTTGAAGAAAAAATATTGCCAGCAATATATTTTTGAAGAAAAAATATTGCCAGCAGTATATTTTTGAGAAAAATATATTGCCAGCAATATATTTTTGTAGAAAAAATATTGCCAGCAATATATTTTTGAAGAAAAAATATTGCCAGCAATATATTTTTAAAGAAAAAATATTACCAGCAATATATTTTTAAAGAAAAAATATTACAGCAATATATTTTTAAAGAAAAAATATTGCCAGCAATATATTTTTGAAGAAAAAATATTGCCAGCAATATATTTTTAAAGAAAGAAAATATTACAGCAATATATATTTTTGAAGAAAAAATATTGCCAGCAATATACTTTTGAAGAAAAAATATTGCCAGCAATATATTTTTAAAGAAAACTATTGCCAGCAATATAATTTTGAAGAAAAAATATTGCCAGCAATATAATTTTTAAGAAAGAAAATATTACAGCAATATATTTTTGAAGAAAAAATATTGCCAGCAATATATTTTTAAAGAAAAACTATTGCCAGCAATATAATTTTGAAGAAAAAATATTGCCAGCAATATAATTTTTAAGAAAAAATAGTGCCAGCAATATAATTTTGAAGAAAAAATAGTGCCAGCAATATAATTTTGAAGAAAAAATAGTGCCAGCAATATAATGTTTAAGAAAAAATAGTGCCAGCAATATAATGTTTAAGAAAGAAAATATTACAGCAATATATTTTTGAAGAAAAAATATTGCCAGCAATATATTTTTGAAGAAAAACTATTGCCAGCAATATATTTTTGAAGAGAAAATATTGCCAGCAGTATATTTTTAAAGAAAAAATATTGCCAGGAATATATTTTTGAAGAAAAAATATTGCCAGCAATATATTTTTGAAGAAAAAATATTGCCAGCAGTATATTTTTGAGAAAAATATATTGCCAGCAATATATTTTTGAAGAAAAAATAATGCCAGTAATATATTTTTGAAGAAAAAATATTGCCAGCAATATATTTTTAAGGAAAAAATATTACCAGCAATATATTTTTAAAGAAAAATTATTGCCAGCAATATATTTTTAAAGAAAAAATATTACCAGCAATATATTTTTAAAGAAAAAATATTACAGCAATATATTTTTAAAGAAAAAATATTGCCAGCAATATATTTTTAAAGAAAGAAAATATTATCAGCAATATGATTCGTTTATTTATTCGTAAAACTCTGCGTTCTTTCATCTCTTTGCACTTCCAATTGTAACGAACATCTTTGGATGGTTAGAACTCTGTTTCTGGAAGTTACCAATCTCCATCTTTTTCTCGGCAGAAATTTAAATTTTTCCGTCACTCAATAGTGTCCTAGGGTCACCACAAGTATTGCAACCACAGCAGAAATGGTATTTCGTTGAGCACGACAGTCTGATGGTGTCCAACACTCTCCAGGCTGGTTTAGATTTCAAAGTTTTTTTTTCTCTTGCCCACCAGGCTACAGCAAGAGTATGTAACTTAATGGGTTATAGGGAGATAACTTCTTCTTCTTCTATGTGCCCTGTCCCTTCAGGACGTACGCGATCATGGCTCTCCACGTCTCCCTATCCATTGTGGCTCTTAGTATGTTTGCTCCTGTTGCTCCTGGCAACCCCGTGCCGTCATCTACCTGATCAGGCCCTGCAAATATGTTATCCGCTGCCTTCCTCTGTCTCTCCTTCCTTCTATCCGACCAGTCAGTATCAGGTTCTCCAGGCTCTCCTTCCTCATTGCATGTCCCAGGAACTTCAGTTGTCTGTTCCTGATGCTCAGTATCAATTGCCAACAATATATTACAGCAATATATTTTTGAAGAAAAAATATTGCCAGCAATATAATTTTGAAGAAAAAATATTGCCAGCAATATAATTTTTAAGAAAGAAAATATTACAGCAATATATTTTTGAAGAAAAAATATTGCCAGCAATATAATTTTGAAGAAAAAATATTGCCAGCAATATAATTTTTAAGAAAGAAAATATTACAGCAATATATTTTTGAAGAAAAAATATTGCCGGCAATATAATTTTAAAGAAAAAATATTGCCAGCAATATAATTTTTAAGAAAGAAAATATTACAGCAATATATTTTTGAAGAAAAAATATTGCCAGCAATATATTTTTAAAGAAAAAATATTGCCAGCAATATAATTTTGAAGAAAAAATAATGCCAGCAATATAATTTTGAAGAAAAAATAGTGCCAGCAATATAATTTTTAAGAAAGAAAATATTACAGCAATATATTTTTGAAGAAAAAATATTGCCAGCAATATATTTTTAAAGAAAAAATATTGCCAGCAATATATTTTTAAAGAAAAAATATTGCCAGCAATATCTTTTTGAAGAAAAAATATTGCCAGCAATATATTTTTGAAGAAAAAATATTGCCAGCAGTATATTTTTAAAGAAAAAATATTGCCACGAATATATTTGTGAAGAAGAAATATTGCCAGCAATATATTTTTGAAGAAAAAATATTGCCAGCAATATATTTTTGAAGAAAAAATATTGCCAGCAATATATCTTTAAAGAAAGAAAATATTACAGCAATATATTTTTGAAGAAAAAATATTGCCAGCAATATATTTTTAAAGAAAAACTATTGCCAGCAATATATTTTTAAAGAAAAAATATTACCAGCAATATATTTTTAAAGAAAAAATATTACAGCAATATATTTTTAAAGAAAAAATATTGCCAGCAATATATTTTTAAAGAAAGAAAATATTATCAGCAATATGATTGTGATAAAAAATATATACCTACTAGACATCTGACTGTCGACAAAATCCTCGTTATAACTCGATGAAACCTAATATACAAATTGAGTTTTTATAAAGAATGCTTATTTTATTTATATGAATTCAAAGTTCTTGTTGAAATAAAATAACCCATTACGGTTGGTATGCCGTGAATAAAAACCAAACCAACAACAATTTCCATCCCTCAAGTTTCACATGCACGACTGATAAAAACAATCGACTTAACAATATTAGCTTCTGGAAAAAATAAATGTTTATAATCATTTTATATATTTGTTCGAAAACTTTTTCATACTAGTGTAATTGACCCTATGTTACATAAGTCATTTAATAGGAATACAGTGAACGTTGCCTAATGTAGAAACGTTGATTAAGGTCTATAACAGCAGAATATTAAACAGAAAGGGAATAATAAACGATGATAAATGTTATTGCAGAGAAGTTACAAATACTCCTTAACAGTAACTGACTGGTGGGTAATGTCGTATATGGAGCCATGGTAAAAAAGTCGGCTAAGATAAGTTTACCGTTTGTATATATATATATATATATATATAGAGAGAGAGAGAGAGAGACAGACAGAGACAGAGACAGAGAGAAAGACAAGCGGTAAACTTATCTTAGCCAACACGTTTCGTCCTGTAACGGACTTTATCAAGGTAAATTTAAGATATACAAAAGTGAGAATGTTATTGGTTTTTTCAAAGATTTATTGGTATAGCAGAGCTCATGAAATGTTTTCGAAAAAGGCTGGTAAGTTTATGGATATGATGTGATACAATTCAGTGCCTAATTAATGAAAGTGAGTCGAGGTTTATACATATATATATATATATATATATATATATATATATATATTGCGGAAATTAACGAAGATTCACGAAATTGGTTATGAACAACCGGCAATATGAAATGATTTGTTTCAATATTATTTTTGATCGAGACTCGTATATAAGTAGATATTCTGTTTTTTAATCAAACAGTATTATATATTTATTCCTACCGGCCTGATTATTTACGATACATTTTTGTTACGAAAATAGATGTCATTCGGCAGTATTCGAACCTGCAACCTCTGTCCACCATAGACTTAATTTGACTTCGTTTAGACTGATCGTCATTCGTGGTCGAGAGGTCTACGACGCGTCAGATCACATGGTGACTTCCCCTATGTGGATAGGAGTCGCAGGTTGAAATCCTGTCGAATGATACCCATTTTCGTAACAAAAATTTTTCGTAAATAATCAGGCCGGTAGAAATAAATATATAATACTGTTTGATTATAAACAGAATATCTACTTAAATACGAGTATCGATCAAAAATAATGTTCAAACAAATCATTTCAAATTGTCGGTTGTTTATAACCAAGTTTCGTTAATGTTCGTTAATTTCCGTAATATGATGATTATGGTAAATAATCAGGTCGGTAGAAATAAATATATAATACTGTTTGATTATAAAAAGCAAAATATCTACTCAAGTATTGATCAAAAATAATGTTCAAACAAATCATTTCAAATTGTCGGTTGTTTATAACCAGTTTCGTTAATCTTCGTTAATTTCCGTAACAAGTTTACATTTATTGACATAAATAATCAGTCCGGTAGAAATAAATATAGAATACTGTTTGATTATAAACAGAATATCTACTTAAATACGAGTATCGATCAAAAATAATGTTCAAACAAATCATTTCAAATTGTCGTTAATCTTCGTTAATTTCCGTAACATAAAATTTGCATTTCAACCTTAGAAAATTATTCATAAGCAAATGTCGTCATAAATCCAAATTTTAAAATTTTAAATTTAAATATATATAACCTCTAAATATAATCCAAATTTAAATTTCCATTGAATAGTTGTTTTTATTTGTTTCTTTTTATTTACAGTATAATTAATTAGAATAATAATATGTGTTAATCGCTTTTAACCCTCACCTCTGCTAGTCTAATCGTTTGATATTAGAGAGCGCCTTAAGTTTTAAATTAGATTTTATTAATCTATAATTCATTTCCCCCAATAAAACTTGTTTATTTTTTATTAGCTCTTCGCTATTCAATATTTAAAATAATACTTAATGACCCTTATATATATACGCCCCTGATGAGGTACAAAAAATAGTACCGAAACACGACAGCTGTTGTGTAGCGGTGAAAAAATGTTTTATCATAGATTCAAATAATAATAATAATAATAATAATAATAATAATAATATATATATATATATATATATATATATATATATATATATATATATATATATATGCTAGCAGTATAGCCCGGCGTTGCTCAGGTGTAATGAAAGCTTTAAAATTTATCTACGGTCCTGGAGCTCAGACTCTTTACACGTTGGCACAAAAGACTAAAAAGCAATAGTTGTTTCCGGTCCAAGTAAAACCGTAGATTGAAAGAAAAATGAATGAATTTAAATCAAATTATGATTTCCGGTATTGATGTCAAATAAGTTTTCCGTCGCAAACTGAATTTTGAAGGCTAAATAAAACCTCTGAATAAATGGTATCATGGCTGAGACTAAGAGCTACAATTATACCTACTTAGAGCAAACCCGAAGCAAAAACCAAAATAAAAGGGACGAAAACCTGATTTTGATCAGATCCATAAGGATATCGGGGTATCGATTTCCAATATCGGAGTCAAATAAGTCATCCAAGGATAAACTAACCTAAGTAAATCCATGAAAACTTATCGTACCCATCAGGAGTAAAATTGGAGAAAATGAGCCATATTGATAGTTCAATATCGGTTTTTGATCAGATTCGATAGAATATAGAGGGATATCGATTTCCGATACCGGGGAAAATGAGTCGTCTGAGAAGATCTACTAATGTTTAAGACTAAAAACTATAATTTTACCAAGTTAAAGCAGATTCTGCAGCAAGAACCACGATAAAAGTGCTGAAATCCTAATCTTAATCAGACCTGATCGGATATCGGGGTATCGATTTCCAATATCAGGGGGGAATCGAAAATATAAGTAGTCCATATCGCCCGGTTCACACTCCACCCACGTCTATTGAACAGGCGATGAGGCTCATCCCTTGTTTCCTGTTTAGGATGCGGTTTCCGGTTTTCTCTTTTCCAATCTTTTCACTCCTTGCATGTGTACATGTTTATGTATGTATGTGTGTGTGTATTCGCCGAACTGATGTAATGATGCATTTTTTCTTAGATTTTCACTTTTAAGGGAGCGATCTTTATTTTTATTTGTTTTTATTTTTTTCGGGGTTTGTGAATTTCATTCGTATAAAATCTTCTGTACATTAAAGACGGAAACTGAAGAAGGTTCGCCTGAAATAGGCCTATACTTCCGATTCACCATGAAATAATATGTCTGCCTTAATTTTTACACACACACACACACACACATGTATATAGTCATCCGGAGACAGATTTGTTTCGCTGTATCACAGCTCATCAGTACAGTTAGACTCCGATTGCTTTTAACCCAGGATTGAAACCCGACCGAATTGGCGTCAGTCGGTGATCCTACCTCTGGGCTATGGGCGTATCATCTATCATATTAGATTGCTCTAATTCATTACTGAATTATCGATGCATAGATGCTAAAGTAGCTACTGTACCTCCACTAATTCAATGAAAAGAAAAGCATACCATTACGAAAAAATGCCCGAGACGTGATGAAAACAGACTTTTATCGTAAAAATCTTTAAGAGGAAAGAATATAAGTATTTTGTATTGTTTAATTATTTTTATTCCTTTTCAAAGTGTTTGAGATTTTGGTTAAAATCTTGTTTTTTTTTTTTTTGTTTTGTGTGTGTGTGTGTGTGTGTGTGTGTGTGTGTGTGTGTGTGTGTGTGTGTGTGTGTGTGTGTGTGTCAGTAAGTGGACTACAAATTAGCATAGAAAATTTTAGCGTCTTTTTGTGGTGAAAAATATATTGATTTGGAAATTCTTGCAAAAATCAAATAACCTGGTTTTTAATAAAACTTTATTTTCAAATAAATAGCATTATTTAAGAAGTCTTATTCTTTTTTGCATCTGTCTACCTCTACTTATTTAAGATTATGAAAATTTGCGAAATTCAATGATGTAACCACTTAATGTTTTTATTAGTTCAATGTTATCATTTTCAGTTGAAAGGCTCAATATAAAATACACGTAAATATGTGTCTTTCCTTTTGATCCGAAGACGCCTACCCAACGAAGGAGAAACGCGTTGTCAATAAAAAGGTTTGCCTGAGTATATAAAAAAATAGTTTTGTAATCTGCTTTATCTATGGGTAAAACTGTTCATTATCAGAAACAGAGCGTTTTTTATAGTCGTTTCACCCCAAGCAAAGCAGCACTGCTACAGGTTCGCAGGGGTTAACATGAGGGGAGAGTAAAATATTAGGTTATCCCAAAAGTTCGTAAACACTTGTGAAATGGGTCTATCAGGTCCAGCACAATCGAGACAAGCGATGGTTTCAGAAAGGGCAAGAGACACCGTCGGTTCCAAAACAAGATCAATTCGGCAAGAAAGTCATGTTGTGCATTTGGTGGAACTTTAAAGGAATCGTGCATTTTGAGTTGGTTCCGAAGGGTCGTGCCATCAGTGCCAAACTTTACTGTCAGCAACTTGAGCGGGTCTAAGAAAAGTTGAAGCAAAAGTACCCGGGTCTGATCAACCGAAAGCGCGCTTTGATGCAGCAGGACAATACCAAACCCCACACCGCCAGGAAAACCAAAGACAAGTTTGAAGAGCTGGACGGCGTTCAGGTTCTGCCACACCCAGCCTCCAGTCCTGACTGTGCTCTATCAGATTACGGCCGACGATTCGACTCGTTTGATGAAATCGAGGAAGCGTGTCAATAATTCTTTGATTCGAAGCCGAGAGAATGGTATTTTGACCAGATCCGAAAGCTTGCAGATCGATGGCAGAAAGTCTTGGAAAATGATGGTCTTTATTTTGAGCAATAATTTTTGTTGTTTTTGCGAGTAAAATTTCAATTTTTTGCAAGTGTTTATGAACTTTTGGGACAATCTAATAAAACAAAGAACAAGAGACAATATAAGAGAAAGATAGAAATCAAAGAGATAAAAGATAGTAATTAATGTTGCTCTTAAACTCTTGGAGATTGTAGCTATCAGGGAAGCAAATATACAGATGGGAGTTCCACAGACGGGAAGTGCGAAAATAATGGTAGAGTAGAAGTGACGGTTACATTTGACTGTTTTGATAGTAAAAGTGTGGGACCTAATTGCCAGTCTAGTAGCTCGAGTAAATTCTTGTAGAAGGGGCACCAGTGAGCTACTGTCGAGGGAGCAGAAGCCATGAAAATATTTGTAGAAGAGACAGAGGGAAGCCACATCCCGTCGGTGAGAAAGTAAATTCCTGAAGGCGAGGCACCAGAGAAAGTGGATACTGAGGTCAACACTAACCAGCGACAGTCTGTTGCATACGTGAATGCGATCTTCAGGCCATGTGTGTTGTGCTTTAGCTTGACTATATATGCTGGTCAATAGTTCTTTATTGCTAACAAGGTCTATTGTAATATCCTGACGCTTACTGAGTGTGTGAAAAAAATGTTATGTTCCAAGTTTTTCTCGAGGTTATTGAAAAGAAATAATTACGGATCTGAATAAGATTAATTGAAGCCATATTGTGGGGTTGTTTATTAATTTTTATTTAATACGGTTTACTGATTACTTAATTATGTATTATTATTATTATTATTATTGCATTCACTTGGATTTTTGTTTGCATCTTTAATTTATTAATTGGTTTATTATTTATTTAATTTTTTTTCTGTTTATTTTTTCGTGGATAAGTTTTTTTTAATCATTTCACCCGAAGTAAGGTAGTACTACCACTGGTGCACAGGGGGTGGCTACATAAGAGGAGAGTGAAAGTTTACATAGGAGGAGAGCAAAGAGAAAGTTACCCGGTAACAGGGGGTGTCAGAGAAAGGGCAAGAGATAGGAATACTGGTGTGAAGAGAGTTGCGTGAGAGTAGAGTGAAAAAGAAAGAAGAAGAATATAAAAGGGGTGTTGGGGAAAAGACAAGGAAAGAACTGGATTCAACGGGATAAAAGCCGGCAATTGAAGATTGTAGCCATCAGGAAAGCAAGCATACGGAAGGGAGTTCCACAGGCGGGAAGTGCGAGAAAAGAAACTGTTAGAGTAGAAGTGGAGGTTGAATTTGGTTGTTTTAACTGCAAGAGGGCTAGACCTTGTTGTCAGTCTGGTTGCTCGAGTAAATTCATGTCGTGGGGGCACCAGTGAGCTAAGCTCGTCGGATCAGAAGCCATAAAAATATTTGTAGAATAGACAGAGGGAAGCCACATCCCGCCGGTGAGAAAGTGGCTGGAATCAAGCTTCCAGGTCAGAACCGATCATTACAGATTCTTCTCTGGAGCCTGTTGAGAACCCCCAGATGAATAGCAGGGGCAACCAACAAGATCTGACAACAGTATTGAATTCATGGGTGAATGGTTGGTTGAAGTCATCTTATTGGTGTAGTTTAATGTATTGGCTTCGTCTAAAGCATCTTTCATTGTCTGTTCTATGTTTACTGCGTATATTTGTGATCTTCATGTTGGTATTTTAAAAGGTATTCGTTTTTAGTTTTTCGATTTTTAAGTAACGCTGTAAAAACTTGTCTTCATGTTTGCATTTATGGTCGTTTATTTAGTAATTTGTCTGTGTCTACGAATAATTCATTTTTAATCCTTTTCAGAACATTCGAGATTTTGGTTAAAAATTTTGTTTTTGTTGCGTCAGCGATTGGATTATAAATTAGAATAGAAAATTCTAACGTTTTTCTCCTCTGAAAAACATATTGAATTGAAAATTCTTGCAAAAATTAAATAACTGCTGGATTTTAATGAAACTTTCAGGACTTATTTTCAAATAAATACTATTATTTAGGAAATGTTTCGTTTTAGAAAATCCTAATTGTTTGTATACATCTGTTCACCCTCACTTATTCAAATTTATGAAAATTTGTGACATTCAGTGGAGTAACTGCCTAATGTATATATTAGTTAAGAGCAAAAGTACTTGGAAAATTTAAATCATCAATTTCTTTTCGCAAAACAAGTCTGCCATTTAACGAACATCTGGTCTGAATCGTAAAATAAACATTTAAGGACAATACAGAAACTGTGTTGATTTACTTCCCTTTGTCCCTTTTTTAATTGAGGTACTTTTTAGATTGGCCACCGTTTTTAAACACTTTCGATTAGTACTCAGTTGTCACCGGAATCCTCACAATAAAAGCATGACAACAAGGTTCAGAATTTTATTATCTTCCTAATCTGGGTACCCGACGTGGTGTGATGATTAGCAAGCTTGTCTCACTAGAACCTGTTACAACTGAATAGTGAGTTCGATCCTCACTGGGTACCCCATATCCTCGACCTTGTGCCACATCTAAGCGGCGCTTAGTAAATCAATTATCTTTCTAATCTCCACTCCCACCAATGTTAGCCATTACCGTTTCACAGTTCTGGTCCCGAGTGTACGCATCCGTGTCATACGCGTATGTAATGTCAAAGACAGTCAGGTAAATGCCTTTTAACCGATGAAGTGGACTTCGTCTTCGGAGTCTTAATTGCTTTAAGGCGTTCATCTACCTGTCCTTGAGATTATGAATTCGTTTGACATGGAAATATACACCCTTGTGCAACCCTACTACTTCTCGATCACCGAAGTTAAGCAACGTTAACGTTAAGCCTGGTCAGTACATAGATGGGTGACCGCTTGGGAATACCAGGTGCTGTAAGCGTTTAGTGACGGATGTGCGTGCTTACGCCCATATCACGTTGAATACAACGATTCTCGCTCGATCACCGAAGTTAAGCAACGTTGAGCCTGGTCAGTACATAGATGGGTGACCGCTTGGGAATACCAGGTGCTGTAAGCGTTTAGTGACGGATGTGCGTTGTGGTGCAGTGGATATCGGCTCGGAAAGAGAAATCGGTGAGCCGAGTTCGAATTCCAGTTGAATACCCTGCATTCACTTAAGCACTGGTACCCTTGGGAAAGGTATTAATCCGTCCCTTCCCTCCAGTTATGGGTTAAATGACAGGGTAGGACCCTGCCCTTAAAAACAAATCCCAATGAATCTTGATACTCGAAAAGAAAAAAGTATTACTAGACACAAAACTTATATAAAAACAACAATAAATTGTTGAAAGAAAAAGGTATTACCAGCAACAAATAAATAAAATTTACTTGGCAATAAATGACCCGCCGAGGTTGATATGCCATATAACAAACCAACCAACATTTTTCTTTACGTTTTGAATTGATGTATCCAGTTTGTTTCTTCACCTTCATGACACGACTGACAGTTGAAAGACTTACAGCAAAATATCCGCGATCTCTCGTAAGGCTTGCCGGCGCGTTCCTCCATCGCAAACAATGGTCATTTGACAACTAATCGACAGACGAGATAGTGTCTGCACGTAATAAAAATCTGGTGCAATCACGGATAACGCAAAATCTTTCTAAGGTCGAACAAATTTTGCCATACACCCCGAAAATATATTCATATTACTGACACCACTGTAAATAACCTAATCTGAGAAAAAAAAACACAAATCGATTGTACCCTAGTCGGTCTAAAACTGACCGTATGATAAAAGAAACGAAAACTAAAGTAATTGTCTCAATTAATTTGCACAATGTGTACTCTCGAGAGAAGAGCAAACAATCTCTAGTTACCAAAAATCTATTCTGAATCGTAAAATAAATGCAATAAAATGAAGTCATTGTTTAATTAGAAAAGTATTTAATTGCTTCTATTAATTAAATATCGATTGGTCAACACGATTTCTGATACTAAGAAACAAAACGCTAATTTGATTTGGCTGATTGCAAAAATGACCTTAGATTAGTTTTCCGAATCACTTCCCGTAGGTGTTGCTGGTCGGGAACTAGGCAACATTTGTAGATTGTTCTTTTTGGGCCATTTACACCAAGGTTTACATGTTCTTGCTTCATTGGCGAAAAAAAATATGTGCTCTGCCCAATTTTGGGCGTTGGTTATTCCGATACGGCCTGACATTTAGTGACACTGAAGTGTCTTGGCTGTATTTTCCTTTATAATTTGTTTGTGAGTTATTCTTAGTAGATAAGGGTCGCTGAACAACAAATGCCTTATCGTTATTTAATAATGGCATCAGTTCATCTGCTAACCTGCCAAGTTGGGTATGGTTTAAATCTTTTTGCGAGGCTATTACTGGAGCTATTGTTGACGGTAATGCCTGCAGGAATTTGTGTCTCACAATGTCATCGCTAATACCTATCCGTTTAGCTACGAATAGCATTTCGTGCAAATATGTCGACGGTCGTCCTGAAATAGTCTTAGCCGACATTAATTTTTCTAGAAGCTCCGGTTTTGTTTGTTCGTGAGCTTCTATCAGAGTCCGTTTTAATTCCTCGTAGTCTTGTGATGCGAGGGTAGCATTTGGTAGTTTATCCACTTCTTCGGCTTATAACGACGATATTACTGTATAAAACTTTGTTTTCGACGCTGTCACATTTCGCAAGTGAAACTGGGCTTCTAATATCGTAAACCATCCATTTACAGCAGTTTCCATGAATTCCGGTGCCTTGATATTGACTTGATGAGTCGTTTCCTCTCCTGTCTGCTCCATTTATTCTTTTATATGTGTATATATATATTTTGTATATGAAGTTGCTTTCTGATCGTATGTCGGGGTCACCACTGTTGTGTTGCTTCGTTTTGGTATAATTAGAAGATAACACAAACTTGAATTAATGATGTTTATTTTTGGTATAAAACTTTAGGTTTTTACATCAAGTTACAACCTTTAAATTTTGTGTGGATACAGGAGCAGACTAGCTAAATTCTCATCCCAGTCAGATGCTAGGAATAAACGACTTCTGGACTCTAGTGGTTAACTAACTAGCGTCTTCCCCTTTTCAAATCTCCTACACAAAACTACTGTCCTTAACTCCTACTTCTTACTCCTACTCTTACTCCTACTCCTACCAAAAGAAACGGTTCCTTATTTTGCCGCCCAATTTTGAATTCTTGGTGTCAGTGTGTCTATCTTTTTCTATTTTTAGAACACTCGCCATTTTATAAACCATAACAAGTATTTCTCAATAAGCAGACCAACATTTGTTGGTTAAATACGAATTGAGAAGTTTCTGTGATTTTACTTTGAGAGATATTGCTATCAGTCATTATCATAGATACAGAAAAAAAAATTCTTTTTTTTCCAAAAATGAGGCATTTCTGTTCAGCAAAAGCGGTAGACGACCAAGAAAAAATAAGGTCATTTTCGGATTCCGAAATTAGCTTCAAAGATGTTTGGTGTCTCGACACCATTACAATTTTTTTTTCGACTACTGTTATCGACACTTTTGTCTTAAGAAAATTTTGTTTTATGAATATTTGATTTTTACAAAAACTGTTTTGATTATTTTTTTAATTTAATTAATATAATTTAGACAATTTTCAAACTTGTAAAATTCTTTTAAAAAAACTGTTTTCATGGTGATATTATAATGAAGAAAAACTATATTTACTAATCTTATATCAAAAAGCTTACTGCAATTTAAGAACCACCTGTATTTGAAAAAGAATTTTGATTTTTTCTTCCTAAGTATAAACGTTCCGACTTTTGCAGATCCGGCGGTATCCGAAACTACGAACGATAACTCCAGCAAATTTAAAGGTGAAGGATCTAAAATTCAGTAAAACTTTAGATAACGGAAAATATTTTCCTAATTTCTTAACATTACGTACTTAAAAGTTATATAAAACGTGGTTCACGTTATATTCTTAAATTATTTTTACAAATATATACAGTGACAATTCTACGGGTCGGGGACAGAAAAGACCAAGCCCCTGCCAGCATTTTGGCAGGCCCCTCGGTTAGCCCGCCACTTTTATAAGCTTCAAAAATTTATAAAACTGATTTTCAAAAGATCTGATTTTTAGCAGTTTTCCTTTTGCGTTTTCTTTTTCATCTAGTTTTTTAAGGACACATACAGGGACCCATTTCAAAGAAAAACAAACAAAACAAAACAACCAGGTAGATAGAAACAGACATGTTGTTAGGGAGCGAAATACACTTAATAGCCCTATTTTCATAACTGAAAAAAGATGTCAATTAAAAATAATGTTGCTTTTTTTTTTTTTTTTTTTTTTTTTTGTAGAGGAAAAAATCAGAGCAAAACAAATCATACGGTTCTACTAGTATTGACATTATTAACCCTTTGATTTTGCTTTGAAATTAACCTCTCTTGGGTTCCAACAGCTTCTGAGTGGAAAAGAAGGAAAGAATAGATTAGAACTCCACTAATAATGAATGAAAAGTTATTTTGTTTAATTTAGTGAAGTAACATATTTCGAACTCGGCTCTCCGAGTTCGAATTCCAGTTGAATTCATTGTATTCACTTACGCTCAAATACCCTTGGGAAAGGTATTAATTCGTCTCTTCCTTCCAGTTATGGGTTAAATAACAGGACAGATTGGGTTCTATAGCCTTGGTCGGCAACCAGTCTACCGCAGAAAGCAATGGCAATCTACTGCGGGATAATCTTCTGCCTAGTCAGTCGTGTCTCTTTCGAGACATGATCGCCCAAGCGTGCATCACGTATGGCACTTAACTGACTGACTGAATATAATATTTGGAATAATGATTAAGGCTTATATTGGTCATAAATTGGGGGATCAGTTTATTACTGCATAACAATAGGAAATCGATCCCCCACTAATTACTACATAATAATATAATAGATTTCTTTTCCCTTTACCTATGAGTCAAATGACAGGACAGATTGGGTTCTATAGCCTTGGCTGGCAACCAGTCTACCGCAGAAAGCAATGGCAACCTACTGCGGGATAATCTTCTACCCAGTCAGTCATGTCTCTTTCGAGACATGATCGCCCAAGCGTATGGCACTTTAACTGACTGAACATACTTATACTTAAAATCATTCCTAAGTTGTATATACGATAGGGGGTGTAGTATGAAAATGAAGACGCTGCTTGAGTTTACCCCCCCCCCCACACACACACACCTCTTCAGAAAAATCTTGGCCTGTACATGCCCCCCACTTTCAGAGTTCCACAGTCACCAGTGGATATATATGTCAGTCAGTCAGTTAAATGCCATACGTGATAAACGCTTGGGCGATCATGTCTCGAAAGAGACACGACTGACTGGACAGAAGATTATCCCGCAGTAGATTGCCATTGCTTTCTGCGGTAGACTGGTTGCCGACAAATGCTATAAAAACCAATCTATCCTGCTATTTAACCCATAACTGGAAGGAAGAGACGGATTAATGCCTTTCCCAAGGGTATTTGCGCGTAAGTGAATACAATGGATTCAACTGGAATTCGAACTCGGCTCCCCGGTTTCTCCTTCCGGGCCGATATCCACTGTACCACAACGCACATCCTGGATATATATGTACCGTAGAAAATATTGAGATTAGCATCCATCTGTCATTCAAGGGGTCAACGTATCAACTCTTAAAAAAAACAGCTACCACAGTCTTAAAAATGCTTTTCTACGACTTTTGTAGTTAAAGTAAATAATTTTTGTTTCAAATCAGATTAATTAAGTATTAAATCTCAAAGTTTCAGGAATACATACTCTATTTTTGACTGTTTTTTTCTTTTTTTAGATAAAGATTGCAATGAACGATGGTTAAAAATGGTGCCAAAATCAGCTATTTTAGAAACAGAACCTCCTTCCAGTAAATTCAAATTAGTTTTGAAACACAAAAAAGTATATTGCTTCTGGGAAATATGAAATTTAATCTATTTGCTTGCAATTAAAACTAAAATAAAAGCTTCAAGAAAAATGATCATTTAAAAAAAAATTTTTAAACCTTAGGTATCGTGAATCTGTGGAGCTACAGCAGATATATATATATATATATATATATATATATATATATATATATATATATATATATATCACATTTTTGCGATTACTGAATACTAAAAATATTAAATTAATTTTATATAAGTAAGATTGCACAGAGAGACTCGTGTATATAAGAATGAATACGGCTTTGCTAAAAACAATTTAGGAATTACGTACTTTTAAAATTTATTCAAAGGAATATATATATATATATATATATATATATATATATATATATATATATATATATATATACCGAGAAACGTATCTGCCGAAAATTGCACATATTTAAACAAAGGTCTCTCTCTATATATATATATCTATATATATATAGTGCATCGAGGCAGCAGATAATTTTCTAAACATATACTGTTAAATATGAGAGACAATGAATGTCTATTATGTTTAATCATGAGCCATTCTAAACATCGTATTTTGGCTTTAATTTCAGTTGAAAATAAAGTCAAAAATTCTCCAACATCTGGATATTTTTTATTAATTTGGTTCAAAGATTTCGGTGTGACGTCATAGAACCGCATTGCAAATTTGCAAACTGCGTTTGCTATGTTTAGTAACTGTTGCAATTGCTTAGCGGAGTTTTATGCCAACACAAGATAAAATCGTCGGTGATGGTGGATGTTGTTGTGTTAACGTCCTTGTAACCTCTTTGAAGATGGCTCATGTGAGCCGATAGCTTAGAACCAATTTAATAAAAAATTATCCAAGTGTTGGAGAATATATATATATATATATATATATATATCTGTGTGTGGGGGGGTGTGAATGTTATATGTATGCTGATAGATGTGTAAAAAGACAACCGCAAATGCGCGTAAACATAATTACTGTGTTTATTTTACTAGTAATATGAATATTCTAAAATATTATATATATATATATATATATATATATATATATATATATATATATATATATATATACCAAGGCTCATTTAGTACGACACCTCCTGAGACTAAAGCCAAATAGTTCACCATCCTTGATATTCGCTTACTCGCCGTCATTACCCGAACATGTTCGGGTGATGACGCCTCTCACTCCAAAATGGCCATTGTGGTTGAAGATTGGACAATTGTCAGATCTGCTTACTGTCTCCCTGAGGACAGATATCAAATGCGAAAAAGATTTTTGATACGTGACTGAGTCGGAGAGCCGAACAAACAGTGACAGGGCGAAAGAATCGTAACGAAAATGTGGAACAAACAAGAGGAATCATAATAATTGGTTTGTCTTCAATGGATGGACATGGATCAAACTGGTGTGTCTCAGGTGTTGACATGATTGATCTTCGTATCTTCAGTGCCTGTTTCTGTCATCATAATCTATTCATATCCATCTCACTAGATCAGACTTCTTCATATATCCATCTTTCTATTTATTGTCTATATTCAAAAGACGGCAACGTTTCGTTTCAATTAGCAATGAATTTATACTCTGCATTCAGTAAATTATTTTCAAAATATAGGAAACCATATTTATTTTATTTTTTTCTAATATATCGTATATACATATTATGTTTTTGTTTTTAACTTGTGTATTTGCATGAGTATATATGTAATTATGTTTATTTGTCTATACAATATATAACAAACCAAAAAGCATTAACTCGTTTATTTTTAATTTTGACAGTGAATGCCCCCAACGATATAAGATATCTAGACATGTGGTTCTGTTGTTCATGTTTTAGTCTTTCACTTCATAAAACTGCATTACTAATTTACGACCTGCGTCTGTTATTCGGTGACCGTTACCGTTGAATAGCAATATTTTTATGTCAATATAACAGAATATCATCGTTGCTGGTGAAAATCTTTACGTTAATTTCCATACAACCACTCTAAAGATGGCTCATGTGAGCCGAAAGCTTAGATCAAGGCTCAGCGTAATATTTTCTTTGGAGAATTTTTTTCTTTATTTTCACCAAAAATTAAAACTGAAATACGCTGTTTAGAACGGCTCATGATTAAACATAATAGACATTTATATATATATATATATATATATATATATATATATAAATGCAGATTTATCACTATACTCGTTTCGAAAAAACCGCCGCGCATATACGCGGAAGGAAAAATGGTTGTAAAAAAAAAGAGCTAAGCGCATGAACATCAGCCAAAGCGATTTCGACCGAACCAGTACGTAGCCCAAAGAAAAAACCCGAGACGATTAATCAATAACAAAAAAGCGCTCAATACGTAAACAGAGCAGAATAAGTAAATTAACCTCGTGAGCCAACAAACCTACCAAAGTTTCACCTAAACGGATCATCAGGGAAGGTTGGTAGGTTTGTTGGCTCACAAGGTTAATTTACTAGAGAATAGGGTTCGTTAGAATGAAGACACACAAACACACACACAGACAGACAGACAGACAGATATCCATTTTATATAGACTAAACTATCGCCCGGTTCACACTCCACCCACGTCTCTTGAACAGGTGAAGAGGCTCATCCATTGTTCCTTGTTTAGGATGTGGTTTCCGGTTTCTCTTTTCCAGTCTTTTCACTCTTTCTTTTTTTTTCAATTGGAGTAGATAGACTAAACTATCGCCCGGTTCACACTCTACCCACGTCTTTTGAACAGGTGAAGAGACTCATCCCTTGTTCCTTGTTTAGGATGTGGTTTTCGGCTTTCTCTTTTCCAATCTTTTCACTCTTTTCTTTTCTTTTTTTTTTTCAATTGGAGTAGATAGACTAAACTATCGCCCGGTTCACACTCCACCCACGTCTTTTGAACAGGTGAAGAGGCTCATCCCTTGTTCCTTGTTTAGGATGTGGTTTTCGGCTTTCTCTTTTCCAATCTTTTCACTCTTTTCTTTTTTTTTTTTTTCAATTGGAGTAGATAGACTAAACTATCGCCCGGTTCACACTCCACCCACGTCTTTTGAACAGGTGAAGAGGCTCATCCCTTGTTCCTTGTTTAGGATGTGGTCTCCGGCTTTCTCTTTTCCAATCTTTTCACTCCTACGTAGCCCCCTGCGCTTCAGTGGCGTTACCGCCTTGCTCGGGGTGATATGATTATATATATATATATATATATATATATATAAGATAAAATATTACAACCGCATACCACAAAACTAAAAAGCTACATCAGAGACAGCATACATTTCCTAAGCTTCATGTCACTAAAAGTAGACCCAGATACACTCATAGTAATATTTGACGTGATTAGCCTGTACAGCAACTTACCCCATGAACTAGGTAAATAGGCTTTTACATTTGGGATTGAAAAACCTCCACAAATACTTCCAATACGCTTCACAAAAAAATTTATTATACATAAAATTGAATTAATTTTAGACAACAATTCATTCCAATTTAACAACCAAAACTATATTCAAACAACAGGTACTGCGATGAGGATAAAATTGGTACCAACATATGCAACACACATACTAGCATATCTAGAAGAAAACCTATACAACTAAATAAAATACAAATATAAGAAAGTCATAAATCAGAATTCACTAAATCATGGAAGAGATATCTAGATAATTACTATACACTGGAACACATACGCACACATATACACATATACTCCAACGCACTATTACCGGAACACACACACGCGCACACATGATAACGAGAAAAGATATGTATATATATATATATATGTGTGTGTGTGTGTGTGTGTGTGTGTGTGTGTGTGTGTGTGTGATGAATCCAGAGGAGACAAAATAAAATAAAATACAAGAAGTATACTCACATAAACATACACATATGTCACACTCACGCACACGCACACGCACACGCACACACGAGATACAGGATGACAAAAAAGAAAATGTAGCAATAAACACGCCCCCAATTAAAGCAGATAAATATAACGCCAAGTCATAAAACGACGCCCACTGCCACTCTAGCAAAGATAATACTATCGGTCAGGTCAACGCATACTTAGATAAACCAAAAATTAAAGCAGACTGATATCATCAGACCGTAAAACGGCACCAACTATCAATCAAACATATATATGCCATAAACACACACACACACACATACACACATACATCTAACACACACACACACACTCACTACAATTAACGACAGCAGTAGCAGCGAAGGATGACCATTCGTTGAAAAGCACGGTTCACGGAAAATCTGGGAAACAAGCTCTCTTACCATTCTGAAGATGAGATTTTTTTTAAATAATTTCACCCCGAGCAAGGCAGAAATGCCACTGATGAGCTGGGGGCTACATAACTGTAAAAAGGTTAATTAGAAAAAAGTGAGGAGTACAAACTAGTTAGAAAGGAGCAATACAACGCTGAGAATGCAGGTGCGATGACAGATACAAAGGTGGAGAGAAATGGAAGGATATACGGGGTGGGGAGAGAGCTAGAGTCCAGTGGTTAATAGATGAGTATTGACATTGCATTTAAATTTCTGGAGGTTGTAGCCGTCAGGAAAGCAAGAATATGGGAGCGAGTTCCACAGGCGGGAAGTGCAAGAGAAGAAGCTGCAGGAGTAGAATTGTCGTCTGCATTTGGCTAACCTAACTGTGAATGGGTGGGACCCAGTTGCCAATCTGGTTGCACCTGTTGAGGAGGCACCAGTGACTTTTTTTTATCTCGAAATATCAATGTATAATAAATAGGTAATACCCAACAACTTCTTTCCCTTCCTCTGTTTTACTAAACGCATTGTGATAGCCTCCAAGATCTAACCATACACTTAACATACGCAATGCTTCAAGTAAATTACAAAACTTTCCTATCTAGATAATTGTTTTATTTTTTGGGGATCAACATGGAGAGATAGAAATAAATTACACAATCTACTTCAAAACTTGCACCCCAAAATTAAGTTCACCCTAGAATATAGCTATAATGAACTGCCATTTCTAGACATACTCATAAAAAACAAAAAGCAATTCCATCATCACAGACATTTACCATAAAACTACAGATATCCAACAATACCTCCATTTCAAGAGTCACCACTCTAAGAGTTGTCTAAAATCCATCCCCCACTCCCTAGCACAATGAATTTGCACAATAGTAGCTGACAAAACCCTTTGTAAAATACGCCTACAGGAACTACATAAAAAAACATTTGACGTGAACTGCCTGGATAGCAACATACCCCATAAACTAGATAAACAAGCCATTACATTTTGGATAGAAAAACACACAGAAATACTTCCAACATGCTTCACAAACGAATTTATTATACAGAGTATAGAATTAATTTTATACAACAATTCATTCCAATTGAACAACTAAAATTATATTAAAAAATAACAGTTACTGCAATGGGGACAAAAATGGCACCGACATATGCAATCCTCACACTAGCATATCTGGAAGAAAACACACATATATATATGTATATATATATATATATATACACACACACACACACACACAAGCAAATAGGACACAAATATGTGGAAGACAAAACAGAATTTACTAAATCATGAAAAAGATATCTCGATGATTGTTTTATTTTTTGGGGATCAACATGGAGAGATATAAATTAACTACACAATCTACTTCAAAACTTGCACCCCAAAATTAAGTTCACGCTAGAATATAGCTATAATGAACTGCCATTTCTAGACATACTCATAAAAAACAAAACAATTACATCATCACAAACATTTACCATAAACCGTATCTGAATAGATATTATGTTTTTTGTTGTTTTTTGTTTTTGTTTTTGTTTTGTTTTGTTTTTGTTTTTTTGTTTTTTTTTATAATAAACAATATATTTATTTATATTTACCGGTCTGAATAATGAACAAATATTTTTAGGGAAATATGCGTCATCAGGCCGGATTTGAATCTGCGTTTCCTATGGAAAACAGTCAGGATAACGCAACTGAAACCACTCGACCACGAATGACTTACCAAGTTGAAAATAATGTTTTTAAACATATTTTTCTGATTATTCGTAATATTCATATCTGCTCTTTCGAATTCCAGTTGAATTCCTTGCATTCACTTTCGCACAAATACCCTTGAGAACGGTATTAATCCGTCTCTTCCCTCCAGTTATGGGTTAAATAATAGGACAGATTGGGTTCTATAACCTTGGCTGGCAACCAGTCTACCGCAGAAAGCAATGGCAACCTACTGCGGGATAAAATTTTGCCCAGTCAGTCATGTGTCTTTCTAGACATGATCGCCCAAAGTGTATATCACGTGTGGCACTTAACTGACTGAGTGAATATAATAGTTGAAAACATGATTAAGGCTTCTACTGGTCATAAAGTGGGAGGTCAGTTTTATATTGATATGAAGTAATAAACTGATCCCCAAATAATTACTACTTAATAATATAATCCATCACTTCCCCCTTTAGCTATGAATCAAAATATAAGACAAATTGGGTTCTATAGCCTTGGCTGGCAACCAGTCTACCGCAGAAAGCAATGGCAATCTACTGCGGGATAATCTTCTGCCCCCGTCAGTCATGTCTGTTTCGAGACATGATCACCCAAAGCGTGTATCAGGTATGGAACTTAACTGCCTGTTTTCGTATCCTAATGTAAACAAATGTAACAAAGACAATTTATTTACTAAATCTGTAACGAAATGAATTAATTCCGAAATATTTTTTATTTATTTGTTTAAATATTATTTTTGATGGATACTCGTATTTGGGTAGATTCTCTGTGTTTTTGCTTTGTGTTTTTTGTTTGTTTGTTTGTTGTTTTTTTTTGTTTGTTTTTTTTGTATAATTAAGCAATATATTTATTTAGTCTACCGGCCTAAATAAATCTTTTTCCTTTATGTACGTTGTCCCTTCAGGACGTAGGCGATCATCGCCTTCCACGTCTCCCTATCTCTGGTGGCTCTTAGCACGCTTTCTCCTGTAACGTCTACAGCTCCTGTTCTGTCATCCACCTGCTCAGGCCTTTTAAATATGTTATCCTCTGCTTTCCCCTGTCTCTTTTTCCCTCTCTCTGGCCTGTTAGTATCAAGTTCACCAAGCCGTCCTTCCTCCTTCCCTATCCCTAAATAAATAGGTATGACAAAATTAGTACAAACATCGGAATATCCATATGTGAAATTAATATCATTTCAAGCCTTCGTGTGGGGAATTCATCAATTCTGAGACATGAACTATCGCCCGGTTCACACTTCACACACGTCTTTTGAACAGGTGTAGAGGCTCATCCCTTGTTCCCTGTCTAGGATGTGGTTTCCGGCTTACTCTTTTCCAATCTTTTCACTTTTCCTTTTTTGTTTTTTCAATTGGAGTAGATAGACTAAACTATCGCCCGGTTCACACTCCACCCACGTCTATTGAACAGGTGAAGAGGCTCATCTCTTGTTCCCTGTTTAGGATGTGGTTTCCGGCTTTCTCTTTTTCAATCTTTTCACTTTTCCTTATTTTTTTTCAATTGGAGTAGCTAGACTGAACTATCGCCCGGTTCACACTCCACCCACGTCTTTTGAACAGGTGTAGAGGCTCATCTCTTGTTCCCTGTTTAGGATGTGGTTTCCGGCTTTCTCTTTTCCAATCTTTTCAGTTTTCCTTTTTTTTTTTTTCAATTGGAGTAGATAGACTGAACTATCGCCCGGTTCACACTCCACCCACGTCTATTGAACAGGTGTAGAGGCTCATCCCTTGTTCCATGTTTAGGATGTGGTTTCCGGCTTTCTCTTTTCCAATTTTTTCACTTTTCCTTATTTTTTTTCAATTGGAGTAGCTAGACTGAACTATCGCCCGGTTCACACTCCACCCACGTCTTTTGAACAGGTGTAGAGGCTCATCTCTTGTTCCCTGTTTAGGATGTGGTTTCCGGCTTTCTCTTTTCCAATCTTTTCAGTTTTCCTTTTTTTTTTTTCAATTGGAGTAGATAGACTGAACTATCGCCCGGTTCACACTCCACCCACGTCTATCGAACAGGTGTAGAGGCTCATCCCTTGTTCCATGTTTAGGATGTGGTTTCCGGCTTTCTCTTTTCCAATCTTTTCACTTTTCCTTATTTTTTTTCAATTGGAGTAGCTAGACTGAACTATCGCCCGGTTCACACTCCACCCACGTCTTTTGAACAGGTGTAGAGGCTCATCTCTTGTTCCCTGTTTAGGATGTGGTTTCCGGCTTTCTCTTTTCCAATCTTTTCAGTTTTCCTTTTTTTTTTTCAATTGGAGTAGATAGACTGAACTATCGCCCGGTTCACACTCCACCCACGTCTATCGAACAGGTGTAGAGGCTCATCCCTTGTTCCATGTTTAGGATGTGGTTTCCGGCTTTCTCTTTTCCAATCTTTTCACTTTTCCTTATTTTTTTTTCAATTGGAGTAGCTAGACTGAACTATCGCCCGGTTCACACTCCACCCACGTCTTTTGAACAGGTGTAGAGGCTCATCTCTTGTTCCCTGTTTAGGATGTGGTTTCCGGCTTACTCTTTTCCAATCTTTTCACTCTTACGTAGTCCCCTGCACACCAGTGGCCTTACCGCCTTGCCCGGGGTGATATGATTAAAAAAAAAATCTCAAAATGTAGAGGTGCTGAGAGGATATGAGCCATCTTCGTCTGGCGTTTCCGGAAATCCCACATAAAACTCTATCCTTGTGTCACCTTCTGTGGCAATGTAGGCGTGTGGATTAATACAAGCTCTTCTTCACACCTCCACACGTAATTACTGGTCCATGGAAGCCGTATACTTTCATTCAGCATTTTTACTGATGCTCTGCATATCCGGATTTAAAAGCTGATAATAGGATTTCCTGTTAGTTTTACATAAATATTTATGAAACAAGATGAAAAATAAATATTATCTTAATGTGCATGCCTGTCTTGAAAGAAGAGGCCGCGATGAAAGTGTAGTCGTTGCTTTCTGCCAAAGAGGAAATGATTTGCACGACCGGTTAAACAAGCAGGAAGCCAGCAAAGTTCAGAATATGATGACTGTAAAATAATTTTTCAAAATCTATATTTCTTTAGACTTATCTTTGGTCAGCTAATCAAAGACGAATCACCAAGAGTCTGGATAAATTACTGGTTACAAACGTGGTTTATTAATATTTATATGTAGTCCGCCATTGTTTACGGAACACATGTGCCAATAACTACCAAGCTAAAACTACGAATCAGATTGAACTATTTTTCTTACAGTTTGCTATATTGACATCCATACAAATTTATATTTTATTTTATAAACCAGAAAAAAAGACTCACAAAAATAGGTAATAATAACGAAAATGAAAAAGTCGGCTGATAATTATTGATATCTCCTGACGAGTGAAATGAACGACTTCCAAAAGATCTGTCAGCATTGTGACATTTTTTTATTTGTATAAATTGTATTATATTATTTCCTCTCGTATGAAACTTACAACCGTAAATTTCATGCACTCAATGTGGGATATTTTATATTCTAATACATGCATACATGGATGTGCGTTGTGGTACAGTGGATATCGGCTCGAAACGAGAAACCGGGGAGCCGAGTTCGAATTCCAGTTGGATCCATTGTATTCACTTACGCGCAAATACTCTTGGGAAAGGTATTAATCCGTCTCTTCCTTCCAGTTATGGGTTAAATAGCAGGACAGATTGGGTTCTGTAGCCTTGGTCACTGGTCGGCAACCAGTCTACCGCAGAATGCAATGGCAACCTACTGCGAGATAATCTTCTGCCCAGTCAGTCATGTCCCTTTCGAGACATGATCGCCCAAGCGTGTATCACGTATGGCACTTAACTGACTGACTGAATATAATATTTGGAATAATGATTTAAGGCTTATATTGTTCATAAAGTGGGAGATCAGTTTATTGCTGCATAACAATAGGAAACTGATCCCCCACTAATTACTACATAATAATATAATAAATTTCTTTTCCCTTTACCTATGAGTCAAATGACAGGACAGATTGGGTTCTATAGCCTTGGTCGGCAACCAGTCTACCGCAGAAAGCAATGGCAACCTACTTCGGGATAATCTTCTGCCCAGTCAGTTATGTCTCTTTCGAGACATGATCACCCAAGCGTATATCACGTATGGCACTTAACTGACTGACTGACATACATACATACATACATATAATCAAATGTTTGGAGGTACAAAAATTGTACGCTACACGAGGAACAAATACATGAACCTTCGAAAATACGATTAAGCAAAATAGGTAGCAAGTGTTGTCTTCTCTCTACTAATATCAAATCAGCTATTGCTCAACACCTAGTAGAGAATATAGCCTGTGCTAAGTTGTATAAGAAAGAGTGGTTCAAAATTTTACATGTAGCTGGTTCCAATAATCATTTAAAGATTTTGGAATCAGTTTGCATATCCTTACGAAAGCCTTCTCTTTGCTGACAGCCCAGTCAAAGAATCAAGGAAACGATCAGATCACACTGATAAACCACACATACAAGCATACTGATATCATCAGACCATAAAGGCCCCAACTAGAATACACATACGTACACACACACGCACACACACACACACACACACACACACACACACACACATACAGCAGCTACAATACACACATACACACGCACACACGCACATACACGCACACATACAGCAGCAGCAGACAACCAGGAACAGTCATTCTTTGAGAGGCCGTGAAGATACCCGGACAGACAAAAGCTTCTCTGCCATTCTGAAGATGAGATTTTGATCTCGAAATATTAATGTTTAATAAATAGCTAATACACAAACACTTCTTTACCTTCCTTTATTTTACTCAACGCCTTGTGACAGCCTTCAAGACAAAACCCATATAACTATATATATATATATATATATATATATATATATATATATAGCTTTTCTTTTCATATAAACCACACATACAAGCAGACGGCTTCTCACACTTTTTATTATATATATATATATATATATATATATATAATAAAAAGTGTGAGAAGCCGTGAACGTTTTCTTTAAAGTGTATATTTATTGTTTCTGCAATTATACATGTCATGATACATTAAGTGTATTCTCACACTCTTTATTCTATACCAATTTCTCTCGTTGGAACAACACCATTTCTTTATCCAATATACGACTACTACGAGAGGATGCCACGAACGGTAGACGAAACGTTGGAGCTTCTCCTGAATCTACAGAAAAACCTAAAAGAGGAAATACTCAAATTAAAGCATCACAAACACCATTATGGACACTTAATACCAACTTCTCTCGTTGGAACAACCCTATTTCTTTATCCTATATATATATATATATATTGTCTGAACATTATTTTTTATCGATACTCGTATTTAAGTAGATATTCTGTTTTTAATGAAACAGTATTATATATTTATTTCCACCGGCCTGATTATTTACGATAAATTTTTATTACGAAAATGTGTGCCATTCGGCAGTGATTCGAACCTGCCATTCCTATCTATATAGGGGAAGCATACCATTTGATCTGGTAATGTCTTTGACCTCTCGACCACGAATAGCCTCCAGTCTAAACGAGGTTTTTATCAAGCCTATATAACACAATTTTCGATCTATCGTAAACAAACATATCTGATCTGAAATGTATCGTAATGTCAACAATGAAACAGAAAATTTAATTATAAATATATATATATATATATATATATATATATATATAATTAAATTTTCTGTTTCCTCTAAATGCTATTTCAGCTCCATATTTCTAACGTCTACTCCTAAATTCATTTTTTTACAATTTATTCATTTATTCTCCTCAACAGGAGTCGATAGGTTCGCCTATCATTCAGTTCTCACTTCTCCCCGGTCTTTTGTACGGGAGTAGAGGTTTAATTTGTTTCCTGTTTACGATTATGCTTCCGGTTACTTTTAAGATAGACTTTAACTGCTTATTTCTAACGTCTCTGTTTAAATTCTTAAATTTTATTTATTTACTAACAGCTTTTAAATCGGCTGCTAACTGAGTCAAGGAATTTACGAATTGTCATGATGGCATCACCCATTCAACGGACTGAACTCTTCCTACAACTACATATACTTTCCCTCACAAGAGAAGAGCAGATGAAAGCTTAGCAGATCAGCAGAGAGCGATAGGCAGAGATAGCCAACACTGCTATCGTACGGTCATAGCGAGTCCCAGTTCAGGTATTACTACCTAACCAGTATTTATCGTTCTACTAACAGAGTTCCAACAATTTGTATTTTACTGTGTTTAATACATACATATATACATACATATATATATATATAGATATATAGATATATATATATAACCTTATTTCTTATTTTGGTTGTTGTTGTATTATTTCTTGCTGAACTTCTTAACCGGGTCCACGACACTAATAATAACATTCTTTAAAAAATTTCTTTTCTCATAATCATCTGAGAAAAATATTTCAGCCTCCCATTAACATGGCTGATGCTAACCTCCAAGAGTACGACTCTTTGCTGACATGAAGTGAAAAGATTGAAAAAGATTGGCGGGCCTGAAGGAGACTCCCACCACCTTTAAATTTCTTGTTTGTCGTCTTTTTTTTTTTTTTTTTTTTACTTTTTTCAGCGCAGTCTTATCGATTATTACATAAAGTTTCCGATCATCAAAAAAAAATTGAAAACATTTCAATATTTAAACGATTTTAGAGGGGGGGCACTTTCTCATACAACGTTATAGCAAATATATCCTCCATTTTGGAACCGCTAGCGTTGAGGTCGCTTTGTTTTGGTTTTTTTGGGACGAGTTGTTGCTTTTGTTTTTGTCTTTTCCAACTTTTCTTCAGTTCTTACGATGGCATCTTCCTCGGAAACTCCAAGAACGGCTTTATTCAAAAATTTCGCAAAGGATTCAGTAGTTGAATATGCGCAAGCAAAAAAGTTAATTGCACAGGATCGATTTACTATAAGGTTGTTTGAAAAACTGAGCTACCCCCTTAAAATTATTTAAATGCTGAAATTTTTACAAATTATTTGTGAATCGGAAAGTTTAGTGTTTAATTGATAAGATTGCACTGAAAAAAGTAAAAGAAATTGATAATCAACCAATTTACAGATGGTGGTAATATCGTACCGGCGTGTGGTTCCAAAATGGAGGATCGATTTACTATAACGTTGTATGAAAAACTGTGCTCCCCGCCACCAAGTGTTGAAATATTGAAATTTTTCCAATTTTTTTTTTTTTTTGCCAATCGGAAAGTTTAGGGTGTAATTGATAAGATTGCACTAAAAAAGTTAAAAAAAAAAAAAAAAAAAAAAAGAACTCTCTCTCACCGGCGCGACATGGCTTCCCGGTGTCTATTTTATAAATACTTTCACGGCTTCTGCTCCGATGAGCATAGATCACTGGTGACCCCTAGGTTCGAATTTGCACGAGATACTAGATTAGCAACTAGTTCCCACCCTTTTACAGTGAAACCGATAAAATGCAACCGCAACTTCTACTCCAACAGTTTCTTTTCTCGCACTTCCCGACTGTGGAATTCCCTTCCACATGACTGCTTCCCCGACGGCTACAATCTACAGGAGTTTAAATGTAAGGTCAATAGACACCTCTAAACAAACTAACTTCCATTCTTTCAAGCACTCTTCCCACCCACCCAACTATCTCTCACTCCCCTTCTGACATTTCATATATCTAACCCCTCTTCCTATTTACCTCCCCCTATTTAGCCTCAAGGGCAATAGTGGCATTGGAATGCCTTGCTTGGGGTGAAATGATTAAAAAAAAACAAATTTAAAGGTCGTGGTGGGCTTCTTCAGATCCGCTCGAGTGTTTTCTTGATTCATCATTTTTTATTGTTATTGCTCCTTAATGAATTTTTCTTTATGTTATTCTTTCAAACGCAGTTACACCTTCTATCTTAGTGAATTTAATTACCTTACTTCATATGAAATTATTAAAAAGAAATTCAAAATTGTAACTTTAAACACCAGCATCGATGTCGTCCACCAGTTTTTTCCTTCAGAATTGCGTTACCAATGAGCAATATGCCAATAAAGATTTTCAAAAAGAAGCATTGTTTGTTGATCTTGTCGAAAAATTGTTAATAACTGAAGTTCTTTTAATAAAAGATTTGAAAAATATTTTGTACATAGGCACAATGATATAACACAACATTTTGTTGAAATATTTTGGGACTGATATTATCATCCCACTATAAATCACCTTCTAGAAAAAGTATATTTTTCAAATTTGGTTCAATATGGTCATCTAGCATTTGAATTAAACACTGTAAAACTCTAAAATATCAGAAGAATTTTCGTTGAATTTTCATATATATACTTCTGGTATTAATATGTAGTAACCATAAGTTTACACAATGTCTTTCCTGGAAGAGTATGAGTTAATTTTAACTAGTATAAATTTTATTTCTCTTGCTTCTTTACAACTAGTAGTAATAAGATGTAATAGTCTTATATTGTGTGAATCCCTTAGATGAAGCATTGTCATTATTATTCATTTTTGACTCGTATTTCTTTCATCTTATTTCTCTTGCTTCTTTACAACTAGTAGTAATAAGATGTAATAGTCTTATGTTGTGTGAATCCCTTAGATGAAGCATTGTCATTATTATTCATTTTTGACTCGTATTTCTTTCATCTTATTTCTCTTGCTTCTTTACAACTAGTAGTAATAAAATGTAATAGTCTTATGTTGTGTGAATCGCTTAGATGAAGCATTGTCATTATTATTCATTTTTGACCCGTATTTCTTTCATCTTATTTCTCTTGCTTCTTTACAACTAGTAGTAATAAGATGTAAATGTCTTATGTTGTGTGAATCCCTTAGATGAAGCATTGTCATTATTATTCATTTTTGACTCATATTTCTTTCTTCTTATTTCTCTTGCTTCTTTACAAATAGTAGTAATAAGATGTAATAGTCTTATGTTGTGTGAATCCCTTAGATGAAGCATTGTCATTATTATTCATTTTTGACTCGTATTTCTTTCATCTTATTTCTCTTGCTTCTTTACAACTAGTAGTAATAAGATGTAAATGTCTTATGTTGTGTGAATCCCTTAGATGAAGCATTGTCATTATTATTCATTTTTGACTCATATTTCTTTCTTCTTATTTCTCTTGCTTCTTTACAAATAGTAGTAATAAGACGTAATAGTCTTATGTTGTGTGAATCCCTTAGATGAAGCATTGTCATTATTATTCATTTTTGACTCATATTTCTTTCTTCTTATTTCTCTTGCTTCTTTACAACTAGTAGTAATAAGATGTAATAGTCTTATGTTGTGTGAATCCCTTAGATGAAGCATTGTCATTATTATTCTTTTTTGACTCGTATTTCTTTCATCTTATTTCTCTTGTTTCTTTACAACTAGTAGTAATAAGATGTAATAGTCTCATGTTGTGTGAATCCCTTAGATGAAGCATTGTCATTATTATTCATTTTTGACTCGTATTTCTTTCATCTTATTTCTTATTTTTGGACATCTGTATAAATACATCGTTTTAGCAAAATAATTGGAAGGCTTTTATGCTACTTTCTTTTTTAGATGTACAAAGTAATGATTTTTATTTTATTTGCAGCTAAAATAATTAATTCAGAAATATCCGGAATTGTTTCACAAAATCTACAGTGATTCAGTTTTTTCTCGTTTTTGTTTTCTTTTTTTAGCGCTAACAGCAAAAACAACAGAATTCCGTCAGTTTTTTTTTGTGTTCATTATTATTGCTAAAAGAAGGGATTGATTTTAACCTCATCGAATTACGAATCAACACAGTTATATTGCAGACTGGTACTATGGGAAATCCCGGAAAAGGCTAAAAAGAAAATCCATCGGAAGATAAAAAAACGAAAAAAATGTAAAGATATTAAACATCTTTTTTAAATTCTTTAAGAAACGAAATAAAATGCCTGGTAAGGTCCGAAAATATTTCCTCAATATTTCTTTATTCAAATTTGCTTCTCAATTTTTTTAAATTTTTAATTTTTTTCCTTATTTATTTATGCTCGGGGACTATTTTCTTGCCTTCTGAAAAAATACTTTGGCATGCATATAAACGCGCATATATGAACATGTTGTGGTGGAATATCCTGTCCTACCCAGGAATGGGTATGGCCCGGGTTATAAAAGACCTAGACGAGAACGGACAACAGGGGGAGCACTCGAAAGAGATCGAGTGGGTTCGTGACTAGACGAGAGTCTTCTTCATTACACGAGAGTTAGACGATAGTTAGACATCACTAGACGTAAGCCTACTTCTCAGGACGGACGCATACGTCCTATACAGAGACATTGCCTTCTTAATTGTTATTCGTGTTAATTGTTCTTTGGTGTCCTTGTATTTGGTTTATTGTACTGAGGTATAATAAATCTCTATTTATATATCCTCAGTGTTAAAAGTTATTTCTTGCACTATTCTTTCTCTGTTTATCCCCTCCCAGGATACAACAGAACACAAATAAACGGGCACATGATTCTAAAAGTATGTATATCGGCATATATATACCTGCATTAACAGAGACAAGCATTAAAATACGTATACAATTGCATACATGACGGTCACAGATACCATGTCAGATTTTATAACGCAAGACATTCTCCAGAAAAAAAAACCTGGTGACAGCATTGACGATATTGCAGTCACGATATGGTAATATTTGAGGTTTCCTTATTCGGAAAGATTCTGCATACATTAAGTGAAAAGCCAATCCTACTCGATTTACCTTCTTTTTTTTTTTTTTTTTTTTAACTATTTACATTTGGCTGGGCTCAGTGTTTCATATATGTCCTCCATATGTCTAAACTTATTTATAAATGGAACTTTGTCTCTGTATGTGTGTGTCCATTACCTATAGACTCCGAAATGGCTGAACCGATTTTCTTGAAAATTTACACAGTTGTACTATAAGCGTCTGCGAGTGTTCTTAGCTAGGTTTTGTGTCGAGGTACCCGCGATAAATATCGAAAATCGATAGTCGAAAAATTCGAGTTATAGAAGGAGTGGTCCGATTTTAATCAAATTTGACACACTCATAGACAAAGACATAAGAAACAATATTCAGAAGTTTCAAGGTTGCACTTCTATCCTTGCATGGCTTATTTGACTCCGATATTGAAAATCAATACCCCGATATCCTACCGGGTCTGATCAAAATCAGTTTCTCAGCCCTTTTATTTTAGTTTTTGCTTCGGGTTTGGCTTTAAGTAGGTATAATTGTAGTTCTTAGTCTCAGCCATGATACCATTTACTCAGAGGGCTTATTTAGCCTTCAAAATTCAGTTTACGACGAAAAAAACTTATTTGATATCGATACCAGGAAATCAAAATTTGACTTACATCCATTCATTTTTCTTTCAGTCTACGGTTTCGCTTTAACTGGAAACAACTATTGCTTTTAGTCTTTCGTTCCAATGTCCAAAGAGTCTGAGTTCCAGGACCATGGATTAGTTTTAAAGTTTTCATTACACCCGAGCAACGCCGGGCTATACTGCTAGTTTTATTATAATCATATCGCCCCAAGCAAGGCATTTTACTGCCACTGTTGAGTAGGGGGTTACATAGGAGGAAAGTTATGAGAAAGAGTGACAGATTAAATGGGGTGTCAGGAAGTGGGTAAGAGAAGGATGAGAATACTGATGAGAGTGGAGTGGACGGAGAAAGGAGCATGAGAGAGAGGGAGGATGTAGGTTACTGAGATAGGAGATGACTATTGACTTTACATTTAAATTCTTGGATATTGTAGGTGTCGGGGAAGCAATTAAATGGATGGGAATTCTACAGGCGGGAAGTGCGAGAAAAGAAGCTGATGGAGTAGAATTTGCATTTACATTTTATTAATTTTATAGTAAAAAGGGTGGGACCTAGTTGCTAATCTTGTGGCTCAGATAAATTCATATATACGGGGCGCCAGTTATGTTCATCGGAGTATAAGCCGTGAAAGTATTTGTAGAAGAGACACAGAGAAGACACATTGCGCCGGTGAGAATGTGACTGTATCCTAGCTGCCAAGTCCAGATCGATCACATTTCAGATTCTCCACTGGATTTTGTCAAGGACACCTAGGTGGATAGCAGAGGCACCCGACCAGATATGGCAGCTATGTTCAATGCACGGGCGGATGGTAGATTTGTATATGTGCAGCCGTGAAAAATTTCCTGGCCCTGCAGGTTACAGGGAGTGTCAGGAAGAGGGTATGAGAAGGATGAAAAGACTGATGAGAGAGAGAGAGAGAGAGAGAGAATGCAAGTTAGTGAGATAGGAGATGACTATTGACTTTATATTTGAATTCTTGAAGATTGTAGCTGCTGGGAAAGTAAGTAAACAGAAGGGAATTCCACAGGCAGGAAGTACGAGAGAAGAACCTGCATTTACAATTTATTGGCTTCACAGTAAAAGGGTGGGACCTAGTTGCTAATCTTGTGACTCGAGCAAATTCATGTATTTGGGGTACCAGTGAGCTAAGTTCATCTGAGCAGAAGCCATGAAAGTATTTATAGAAGAGACACAGGGAAGCCACATTGCGCCGGTGAGAAAGTGACTGCATCCAAGCTGCCAAATCGGGATCGGTCACATTACAGATTCTTCATTGGATTTTGTCAATGAGCCTTGGGTGGATAGCAGGAGCACCCGACCAGATGTGGCAGCAGTATTCAATACACGGGCGGATGGTAGATTTATATATGTGTAGGATGGACTCAGATGGGAAAAACTTCCTGGCCCTACACAGAGAACCGACCTTCTTAGCAGCGGATTTAGCTATGGAGTCATTCCACTTGAGGTCTGTTGTTAGAGTTAACCCGAGGAGGCCCAGTGTTTTATATCTAATGGTCATGATAATATTATCTATTTTCTTATAAGGAAACATTACAAGTTTATTGACCAAGCTAACAGTCCCTCTCGATTTTCGCTATTTGCTCATCTGACTGTGATCAATCTGTAGTAGCTGTTCTTCATATCTTTAATGGTGACAGTAATACTAGCCGTAGTACTGTTGGTTGAAATTCATAAAACCTTTCCCTTAAAAATCTGTTTTAATAAAAATAGGTTTCTCCAATCCAGTAGGTGTCATACCTCTTACAGATATTGATAGAGGTTTCCTTCCTAACCTTTGATTTGAAGTTGGGCGGATGTCATAATCTTGCTTATATTTTCTCTTCAATATACATGAGATATCCACTTTAGTTGTTGCTGCTGTTAAGTCTTCAGGTAAAGGTGCTTGGTTTATCTGTGTTGTAGAGGGGCTGACACCCCTACAACACTCTCAATGAAGAAATGTCCCATGAACTGAAATGGTATGTTTAAGTAAAGAATAGTAGCATTCGAGCCGTAATATTTGAGTGTCATACGAGCAATATTTGGAGTGATTACTTTGGCGGCTATTGCGATCTAAACACCTCCTCTCTGTGTTGTAAGTTCTGTCGTGTCTTTTTTGTAACTATTTTACTGTTCTGTGTATATCCGTTTGTCACTGGATAGTGTGCTTTATAATATCAGAGCACACTGTCTCTATGTAAGGTATGTAACTCGGCTATACAGCAATCTGGTACAGTTCTTTGTTTGTGATTATGTAGCGCCAATCCACAAGGTTCAAAGAAGGATGATCTTTGCCA
Source organism: Ascarosepion bandense (assembly GCA_037127315.1). Taxonomy (NCBI): domain Eukaryota; kingdom Metazoa; phylum Mollusca; class Cephalopoda; order Sepiida; family Sepiidae; genus Ascarosepion; species Ascarosepion bandense. Next base: position 3,595,670 of record JBBBDQ010001027.1, read on the forward strand.
AGACACTCAGGCTTCATTATTTTCTCTTTGAGTTACATGTGATATCCATTTTGGTTATTGCTGCTGTTGGTAGTCTTCAAGTGATGTGGTTTCTGTTATTTGGTACAGTTCTTTGTTTGTGATTAGTAGCGCCAGTCCACAAGGTACAAAGAAGGATGATCTTTGACAAGACAATCAGGCTTCATTATTTTCTCTTTGAGTTATATGTGATATCCAGTTTAGTTGTTGCTGCTGTTGGTAGTCTTGAAGTAATGTGGTTTCTGTTATTTGGTACAGTTCTTTGTAGTGCTACAGAATCACATTGTTCAAAGACGGATGGTCCTCTCTAAGACCTACTGGTTTTATTCACTCAAAGCTCTTTTTGATCATTGAGCTGAAAAACTTGTATACAGCTGAGAGTTTAGATATTTCCAAACAAGTTTGGCACCATGCATGACATCTGTATGAAAAGTCTTGATCTGATGTTTTTGTTTAAGAAATATCAGTAGCACTTGGTTACTGTTATGTTTTTGTACTAACTTGCAGTCTTTGCAAAGATTGTTCCTCTTTAAACATCATGGTCTGGCACTACTGTTGAATTACTGCCCCACCCGACAATAATCACAGGTGGTGCAAGATTTTGAATTACTGCCCCCCCCTCCGACAATAATCACAGGTGGTGCAAGATTTTGAATTACCGCCCCACCCGACAATAATCACAGGTGGTGCAAGATTTTGAATTACTACCCCCCACCCGACAATAATCACAGGTGGTGCAAGGATTTTGAATTACTGCCCCCCACCCGACAATAATCACAGGTGGTGCAAGATTTTGAATTACTGCCCCCCACCCGACAATAATCACAGGTGGTGCAAGATTTTGAATTACTGCCCCACCCGACAATAATCACAGGTGGTGCAAGATTTTGAATTACTGTCCCACCCGACAATAATCACCTCTGGATCCAGTGATAGATTGAAAAACAAAATCTTCTTCAGACCCTAAAAACATAAGCAAAAAGAAGACCTTGTTTTTCAATCCATCATTGGATCCAGAAGTGCCTTACATGTGATATCCATTTTAGTTGTTGCTGCTGTTGATAGTCTTCAAGTGATGTGGTTTCTCTTATTTGATACAGTTCATTGTTTGTGATTATGTTGTGCCAATCGAAGGTATTCGAAAAAGTATGGTTTCACCAAGGCCCACAGGTTTCACACTCTTAAGGCTATTTTAACCATTGATCTAAAATAGCGCTCGTATGCAGCTAATGAATTATTGTGGTAATATATCGAAACACCGATGTAGATCCAATGTCATAGCACTGTTTAAGAAGCCAGCCGCTTCGGAAAATCAGTCTCATAAGCTTCATAGTAAAACTTATCATCTTATGCCTTCACCACGAGCAGAAAAGTTACGGTGGCTGCGGACACATTTTTAAACTGGTCCAGATTTTCCTATCAAGTCGTTTAATGAAAGTCATATCGAACGGCCACTCGTCTAGATAATTTCCAACCAATGCGATTGTCGCATAGGGATCCATGTACGTTATTTTTATTTCCATGAAATCCATTTTCCATATTCATGGAAATGAAAAAGCAGATGTGGCTGCAAAAAACTCCCTAAAACTCGACACAAGTAAGGTTTGATCACTGTGTTGTGCCTGGATGTTTTTCCGCCAGACTTGCACATATACAAATCAACCATCCGTCCGTGCATGGAATGCTACTGTCATATATGGTAAGGCGCCCCCGCCCCTGTTCATGTCAATGTTTTCGACAGGCTCTAAAGGAGAATCAGTAATGTGACAGGTACCGACTTGGCGGCTCGACCAGCCACTTCCCCACCGACAGGCTGTGGCTTCTCTCTGTCTGTTCTATAAATATTTTTAGGGCTTCTGCTCTGACGAACTTAAGTCACTGGTGCCCCTGCCACATGAGTTTAATCATGCAACCAGTCTGGCAACTGGGTCCCACACATTCACAGTTAGATCAACCAAAATGCAGCCGACTATTCTACTCCTTCAGCTTCTTTTCTCGTATTTCGTTTTACCTTAAGCGGAGTACTAAACTGGTGAAAAGCCGTGATTGTGCGTGGGATGAATACTAGATTGCTACGTGATGTCAGTTCTTCAATATGGCAGTGAATGTTGGACAATATCCTCAGAGATGAAGGAAAAATTGGAAGCAGCTGAAATGTGGATCTACAGAAGGATGCTGCGGATATCGTGGACCGAGCATGTGAGCAATGATGAGATTTTGGAAAGGATGGAAACGAAAAGGAAATTAATATTGAGCATCAGGAAATGACAACTAAAGTTCCTGGAACAGGCAATAAGGAAGGAGGGCTTGGAGAACCTGATAGTAACAGGCCAGATAGAGGGAAAAAGAGACAGAGGAAGGCAGCGGATAACATGTTTGAAGGATCTGAGCAGGTGGATGACAGAACGAGGGTTGTGTGGTGTTACAGGAGAAAGTGTGCTCAGAGCCACCAGGGATAGGGAGACATGGAAGTCCATGATCGACTACGTCCTGAAAGGAAAAGGAACATAGAAGAAGAAGCCTGAACTGTTATCGATATCTCTTCAGTTTAAAGTTGGGGTTAGCTAGATATAACCGTAAATTTTATACTAACAGTTTCTTTTTCCTCGCACTTCTCGCTTATGGAACTCTCTTCCAATTCCATGCTTTCTAGTCAACTTTAAAAAGTTTAAATGCAATTTCAATCGCTATTTTCTGTCCTCCTGATTACTCTTTTCTGTTTTTGCTTGTTATTAATGTTTCTGTTCGAATATAGAAAAGTAACTAGGAGGGGAATAAATAACGATTGTTATTGAATTTAAATGTTTAAAGATAAAGGTTGACAAGAAAGCATATAGGATGCAAGAGATTGAGTTTTAGAGAATATGAGAAAAACTACAATTCAGGAAATAGGACAATAAAAGAATAAGAATTAAGATGACCGAAGATGACGATTGGCATTAAAATCCCAGTTGACTGGAAAGTAAGTAGCCGGAAAAGAAATCCACAAGCGATAAATGTAATAGAAGAAACTGTTTGCATAGAACTTACGGCTACATCTAGCCAACTCAACTGTTTATCGATGAGACCTCATAGCCAATCTAGTACTGCGCTTAAATTCATAAAGTTTAGGTACCATAACTATTGTGAATTCTGGTTGAAAAATCACAAAGTAATAAATAACAAAAACAGAGACGGGGATAGAAAATGTAAGCTATATTGAACAAAAATATACAAACTGGAACACGGGTTAGTCAATTCAGGAATACTGTTAGTAGGAATCAATATATACAGTCTTGGAGTAAAGAAGTATGTCCGGGTAATGAGTCTATATCTAAAACAACTCCAACTTAATATGCACCAACTTACTGACCAACTAAGCGGCTGTACCAATACTCAACACCTGACAACTACTCAACTCTCTCTGACAATCACTACCGTTCTCTGTATAGGCAGGGTTATATGTACACATCAGGCGAGGTCATTCTTATGTGCAAAAAGAGGTGCTCCCCAACAATAACGAAGAGCTCATCCGAACAATCACCATGAAAGTATTTGCAGAAAAGCCACTGGGAGACAATTTTATGACGCTCGGAAGTAGCTGAATAAAACAAAGACCTTTCTTTCAGCGGTCTTCAAACTATGAGTTCCGACCCACTGGTGGGTGGGAATCGGAATGTTAGTTGGTCATAAAAAGTTAAAATAAAATTACGTATCGATTAAACGCTGTTGAGATGGTTAAAGACTCGGGTTTTCATTGCCAGCATGTTGTAGTATCAAGTAGTGTGTTGTTTTGACGAGTTTAACGAATCATGGCTGGTCATGCTCTTAATTTAATCATTCGTCATCGTTAAAAGGAAATCAATTTTCACCGCGTCTAATTATGGTCGATCATGTTCTTAATTTAATCATAATTTAATCATTCCAATCATTCTAATTTTAATGATTTTAATAATTTTAATAATTTTTAATGATTTTACTAATATCTAATATTAATATCTAATATTATATATATTATATATATCTAATATTAATATCTATTTTTTTAAACAATTTTTAATGATTTTAATGATTCTAATCCTAATTCTCTTAATTTAATCATTCTAATCATGGCTGGCCATGCTCTTAATTTAATCATTCGTCATCGTAAAAAGAAAATCAATTTTCACCTATTCATACAGTACTTTAGCAATAGTAATGCTTTTATCAGTTATCGCCCGGTTCACACTCCACCCACGTCTATTGAACAGGTGAAGAGGCTCATCTCTTGTTCCTTGTTTAGGATGTGGTTTCCGGCTTTCTCTTTTCCAATCTTTTCATTCCTACGTAGCCCCCTGCGCTTCAGTGGCGTTACCGACTTGCTCGGGTTGATATGATTTAAAAAAAAATTGCAGAATTTTACTTTTCGGTTATTGATATCTATCATTTAAACCAATAAATTGTAAACGCAATTTCTACTCCAACAGCTTCTTTTCTCGCACTTCTCGCCTGTGGAATTCTCTTCCGCATACTTGCTTTCCTGACAGTTACAATCGCCAAGAATTTAAATGTAAAGTCAAAAGTCATCTCCTGTCTAACTAACTTACATAATCTCTCTCATGCTTTTCTACATCCACCCCGCTCTAATCAGTACACTCTTCCCTCTCCTACTCTCTTCCTGACACCCCCAGCAACCTCTAACTCATCATAAGTTTCCTCCTCGTTAACCCCACTCTCATCAGCCATCTCTCCCCTCTGATACTATCTTCCTGACACCCCCTGCAACCTCTCACTCCTCATATCATTCCTTCTAGTCCACCCCACTCTCATCAATAAAGTTTTTCCTCTCCTATTCTCTTCCTGACACCCCCAGAAACCTCTCACTCCTCATATCATTCCTTCTAGTCCACTCCACTCGCATCAATAAACTTTTTCCTCTCCTATTCTCTTCCTGACACCCCCAGAAACCTCTCACTCCTCATATCATTCCTTCTAGTCCACTCCACTCTCATCAATAAACTTTTTCCTCTCCTATTCTCTTCCTGACACCCCCAGAAACCTCTCACTCCTCATAACATTCCTCCTATGTCACCCAACAGTGACAGTAAAATGCCTTGCTTGGGGCAACACGATTATAAAAAAAATTCTTGGTATCCTTTGATTATATATATAGATATAATTCGCCCTCTGGTACTACGCCTGTTCTATTTTAACCAAAGTTAAAATTTTGTGACTAAAAGTTGGTTATCTATTTACAAAGTATATCTAGAACTAAAATTATTTATAGATATCAATAACCAAACGTTAAAATATGTTTGCCCAGTTAATTTGAGTGGGTCGTCATAAGCTGTAGTGATTTTGTTTTATTCATATCACCCCGAGCAAGGCGGTAACGCCGCTGATGCGTAGGGGGCTACGTAAGAGTGAAAAGATTGGAAAAGACAAAGCCGGAAACCATATCCTAAACAGGGAACAAGAGATGAGCCTCTTCACCTGTTCAAAAGACGTGGGTAGAGTGTGAACCGGGCGATAGTTTAGTCTATCTACTCCAATCGAAAAAAAAAGAAAAGAAAAGAGTGAAAAGATTGGAAAAAATAAAGCCGGAAACCATATCCTAAACAGGGAACAAGAGATGAGCCTCTTCACCTGTTCAAAAGACGTGGGTAGAGTGTGAACCGGGCGATAGTTTAGTCTATCTACTCCAATCGAAAAAAAAAGAAAAGAAAAGAGTGAAAAGATTGGAAAAAATAAAGCCGGAAACCATATCCTAAACAGGGAACAAGGGATGAGCCTCTTCACCTGTTCAAAAGACGTGGGTGCCGTGTGAACCGGGCGATAGTTTAGTCTATCTACTCCAATCGAAAAAAAAAGAAAAGAAAAGAGTGAAAAGATTGGAAAAAATAAAGCCGGAAACCATATCCTAAACAGGGAACAAGAGATGAGCCTCTTCACCTGTTCAAAAGACGTGGGTGGAGTGTGAACCGGGCGATAGTTTAGTCTATCTACTCCAATCGAAAAAAAAAGAAAAGAAAAGAGTGAAAAGATTGGAAAAAATAAAGCCGGAAACCATATCCTAAACAGGGAACAAGAGATGAGCCTCTTCACCTGTTCAAAAGACGTGGGTGGAGTGGGAACCGGGCGATAGTTTAGTCTATCTACTCGAATTGAAAAAAGAAAGAAAAGAGTAAGAAGATTGGAAAAAAATAAAGCCTGAAACCACATCCTAAACAGGGAACAAGAGATGAGCCTCTTCACCTGTTCAAAAGACATGGGTGCCGTGTGAACCGGGCGATAGTTTAGTCTATCTACTCCAATTGAATAAAAAAGAAAAGAGTGAAAAGATTGGAAAAGAGAAAGCCGGAAACCACATCCTAAACATCGAATAAGAGATGAGCCTCTTCACCTGTTCAATAGACGTGGGTGGAGTGGCTTGTGATTGTAAAAAATTGGGGAATCCCAACTCTATAATATTAACAACATTCACATAGCTAATAATGATTAGACAGACAGGATCGGCTAAATTAAATAACAGCATTCATTTGACATAGATTTATTTTCAACTCGAAGCATCAAAGAATATCAATTAACTTCCCATCTCTCGATATTAAAACTGCAATTTCAAGGTTTATGCTTGCCCAAAAAAAACACAACTTCCGGTTAGACCCCTGGTCGACCGCTGTTTTTTTGCTTTAGTTATTTTTGCTTTAGTTAATATTTAGTGTTCATACATATGCATGTATTCTTCCTCCACCACTATTATTATTATTATGTTTTCTTTTTCTTTTCTTTTTTCTTCCATTCATATCTCTATCTGTCTATCTCTCTCTATCTCATTTTGTTCATATCAATCTATGT
>JBBBDQ010001027.1:3605000-3630000 GCA_037127315.1 Ascarosepion bandense
GATAGATAGATAGATAGATAGATAGATAGATAGATAGATATCGACAGACTGAGATAGATAGATAGATAGATAGATAGATAGGAACAAACTGAGATAGATAGATAGATAGATAGATAGATAGATAGATAGATAGATAGATAGGAAGAAACTGAGATAGATAGATAGATAGATAGATAGATAGATAGATAGATAGATGGAAGAAACTGAGATAGATAGATAGATAGATAGATAGATAGATAGATAGATAGATAGATAGACAGACAGGATAGATAGATAGACAGACTGAGATAGATAGATAGATAGATAGATAGATAGATAGATAGATAGATAGATAGATAGATAGATATGAACAGACTGAGATAGATAGATAGATAGATAGATAGATAGATAGATAGATAGATAGATAGATAGATAGATAGATAGATAGATAGGAACAAACTGAGATAGATAGATAGATAGATAGATAGATAGATAGATAGATAGATAGATAGATAGATAGATAGACAGAACAAACTGAGATAGATAGATAGATAGATAGATAGATAGATAGATAGATAGATAGATAGATACCAATACTAAACTATTGAATTGAACATTTGCTTTTATCCTTTTCAATCTTGTGTTTACCTTTGAGCCACGATTTTTCTTTCGAAGGCAGCAGAAAACAATATCCACCGATTTTCATTGACCCACAGACAACACTTGACGCCATTGACTCTCGCTTAACGTGATCATTAAACACTTGAGCCCGGCACAAAGCAGTTTTAAAATATGAAACTAACAGTGTTCGACTCTGTTCATTATTCTTTTGTTTGCCTGAGCATGAATGAAAGTCAAGTTTATTTGTAGAAATCTTATTTTTCTTCTTCTTCTTCTTCTTCTTCTTCTTCTTATTATTATTATTATTATTATTTAATTTCCATTCCTAGCACTTGACTATTAGGGATACCATTTTTTTTTCATTATTCATCTTTTTGCTTTTACTAGAAAACATCTTATCTCTTTAGGCGTTCTTACGAAACTTTTAATAGCACTGTTGAAGGAAACAGAATTACTAATCAGGTTGGGAAGTGTCGTCAAGAGACAAAGAAATGGTTGCCAACTCATCTCTGACCGATGAGAGTCTCCGATACTAGTCTATGGCTCTTGAAGAATTGTTCCCGCTTCGTCATCATCATATTCAAAATTTCTAAATTCTTCGAGTTGTCAGATAACAATGAGAACCCCACTTGCAAAACATTGCCCGAGACTTCTTTAATTTTAGTGCTATTATTACCATTTGTCGGCTGAGAGGCATCGTACGGCCTGCCAGAGAGGGAAAGAAAACTCAACAAAATCAAAACGGAAAAAAAAAAGAAAAAAGAATGCGGAAATTGAAATATATATTTATGTCAAATCTTAACATATCTACGCATTTATTTCTCGCCTCCTTAGTTCCTGCTAAGCGGTGTAGATCTTTTTTCGCAAAGAAAGACAAGCTACACACCATGCAAATCTCTACTAAATATCTACAGGTTATGTCCACAAAGTAGTTTTATAAAAATCACTTATGTAAAGTTATGGTTAACTAACTCCGACAATTGTTAATCGAATAGCTAAACCAATTATAAGTAAATACTCACTATAAGAAGGCTTGTGCCAACATCACGTTGAAACATCGGTTCCCGCAGGATTACCGAAGACTGGTCAGTACCAAGACGGGTGACGGCTTAGGAATACCAGGTGCTGTATACTTAGATGGCCAGATAGTATAATGGGCTAACGGCCAAATCACGGTTAAAACATCTATTCCCGTACGAACACCAAAGTTAAGCAACCTCGAGCCTGGTCAGTACCTAGATGGTTGATGGCTTAGGAATCCCAAAGTCTGTAATTTTGGTTGTGAGATAATATAATGGGCTTACGGCCAAATCGCGTTGAAACATCGGTTCCCGTACGAACACCGAAGTTAAGCAACCACGAGCCTGGTCAATAACTAAATAGGTGACCGTTTGAGAATACCAAGTCCTGTAAGCTTGTATGGTTGGGTGGTGGAATGGATAATGGCTCGGAATCGCTAATCGGAGATACGAGTTCCAATTCCAGTCGAGATCGTTATATTCACTTATGCGCCAATACCTTATGTACACACCTCTTATCCTCCCAGCTATGGGTTAATTAGTAAGACTAGTATCCTTAAAATGATTATTATCTCCAAATAAAAAAAATCTTAAAATCTAAAATATTTTTTTATCTTTAAATAAACTACAACGCGTTGATAAGTCATAGAAAACGAATCAATGAAATACTGATTAGCGACACATGCATGTCTTTTAGATTTATTTGCATTCTCTGGAATATAAATGTATAGAAATAATCAGGGCCATAAAATGAGGGATCACTTTATATATTGATTTTAATACAGAATTGATCCCCCACTTTTTATCCACAAAAGTTCTGGTTTGTTGATAAGCCCTAAAAAAGGAAGCAATCAATCAATAAAATACTGATTAGCTACACATGCATGTCTTTTAGATTTATTTGCATTCTCTGGAATATAAATGTATAGAAACAATCAGGGCTATAAAGTGAGGGATCACTTTATATATTGATTTTAATACAGAATTGATCCCCCACTTTTTATCCACAAAAGTTCTTGTTTGTTGATAAGCCCTAAAAAAGGAAGCAATCAATCAATAAAATACTGATTTGCTACACATGCATGTCTTTTAGATTTATTTGCATTCTCTGGAATATAAATGTATAGAAACAATCAGGGCCATAAAGTGAGGGATCACTTTATATATTGATTTTAATACAGAATTGATCCCCCACTTTTTATCCACAAAAGTTCTGGTTTGTTGATAAGCCCTAAAAAAGGAAGCAATCAATCAATAAAATACTGATTAGCTACACATGCATGTCTTTTAGATTTATTTGCATTCTCTGGAATATAAATGTATAGAAACAATCAGGGCTATAAAGTGAGGGATCACTTTATATATTGATTTTAATACAGAATTGATCCCCCACTTTTTATCCACAAAAGTTCTTGTTTGTTGATAAGCCCTAAAAAAGGAAGCAATCAATCAATAAAATACTGATTTGCTACACATGCATGTCTTTTAGATTTATTTGCATTCTCTGGAATATAAATGTATAGAAACAATCAGGGCCATAAAGTGAGGGATCACTTTATATATTGATTTTAATACAGAATTGATCCCCCACTTTTTATCCACAAAAGTTCTGGTTTGTTGATAAGCCCTAAAAAAGGAAGCAATCAATCAATAAAATACTGATTTGCTACACATGCATGTCTTTTAGATTTATTTGCATTCTCTGGAATATAAATGTATAGAAACAATCAGGGCCATAAAGTGAGGGATCACTTTATATATTGATTTTAATACAGAATTGATCCCCCACTTTTTATCCACAAAAGTTCTGGTTTGTTGATAAGCCCTAAAAAAGGAAGCAATCAATCAATAAAATACTGATTTGCTACACATGCATGTCTTTTAGATTTATTTACATTCTCTGGAATATAAATGTATAGAAACAACCGTGGCCACAACTTGAGGGTTCAATTTCTATATCGAGTGTAATACCGAATTGATCCCTCAGTTTATGTACACAATATAAAATTTCTTGTCTGTTGATAAGCCGTTGAAAACGAATCAATGAATCAATGAAGTGCTGATTAGCGACACAGGCATATCTTTTAGATTTATTGTCATTCTCTGGAAATGTAGAAACTAGCGTGACCACGAAGTCAGGGATCAGTTTATATATTGCTTATAATATGGACTTCAACTCCCACTTGATATTCAATTAATCTCTTTGCTTATCAAATTCTAATTACGTATAAATCTACCCCTTCATCTACAGCTATGTGAATATTTTTTAGGTTATAGTGGTTTATTGATACTAGTTTTACTAATTAGTAAGACTAGTATCAATAAACCATTATAACCTATAAACTATTCTTACAAGAAGAACTATTTTCTGACTTTAAATAATTAGATAATCTACGATGGGTTGACAAACCGTAACAAATCTTAAAGCAAAAAAGATTTTCTGATAAAAGTGGGAATTATGGTGTAACACTCTGCACCGCGGACTGCCGCTCTCAGGCCAGATCCTGGTCGAAACGGCACCAGATGTGACGCCTAAGCCTGGCTGGCCGTCTGTCTAATGTGACGCTTCTTCTCGATGACGGTCGTGACGATCCCAGTTGTGACACTGCCACCCGGTCGTGACGATCCCATCCGATGATGTCGCCACAAAAGTTGGGTTACAGGACGTCAATTTCTCTCTCCGTTGTCTTAAACCAACCCAAGGAAAGTATCCCCGCGAGAGAAGGGAAAGTATTACCGTGGGAGATAGTGTCACAATGGAAATTATGATACCGACTTGGAGGCTCAGATACAGTCACTTTCTCACCGGCACAATGTGGCTTCCCTGTGTCTCTTTTACAAATACTTTCACGGCTTCTTACCATTAGAAGTCTGCTACTCTTAGAAGTATGGTTTCAGATAAAGCCTTTTCTGATACACTTAGAAGTCTGACTTCTAAGAGTAACAGAAAAAGCCTTTTCTGAAACCTTACTTCTAATAGTAGCAGACTTCTAAGGGTAACAGGAAAGGCTTTTTCTCAAACCCTACTTTTGATAGAAACAGGCTTCTAAAAGTAACAGAAAATACTTTATCTAAAACCTTACTTCTAAGAGTAGCAATCTTCTAAGGGTAACAGAAAAGACATTTTACTGAAACTCTACTTCTAAGAGTAGCAGACTTCTGAGGGTAACAGAAAAAGCTTTATCTGAAAGCCTATTTCTAATAGTAGCAGACCTCTAAGAGTAACAGAAAAAGCTTTATCTGAAAGCCTATTTCTAATAGTAGTAAACTTCTAAGGCCAACAGAAAGGGCTTTATCTGAGACCATACTTCTAAGAATAGCAGACTTCTAAGGGTAACAGAAAAGGCTTTATCTGAAACCCTAGTTCTTAGAGTAGCAGACATCTAAGTTTAACAGAAATGTCTTTTATCAGATAGCCTATTTCTAAAAATAGCAGAAAAAATAATTTTAAGGTTACATACTTCTAAGGGTAGCAGAAAAGGCTTTTTTTTAAACGTATCACCCCGAGCAAGGCGGTAATGCCACTGATGTGCAGGGGGCTACATAAGTGTAAAAAGATTAAGTAGAAGAGAGTGAAGAGGAAGACGAACCAGTTAGAAAGGAGCAAGAGAAGGATGGGAATACAGGTGTGATGACAGTTGCAAAGAAATGGAGAGAATAGAAAGGATATACGGGGTGGTGAAAGAACTAGAGTCAAGTGGTTAATAGATGAGTATTGACATTGCATTTCAATTCCTGGTGGTTGTAGCCGTCAGGAAAGCAAGAATATGGAAGCGAGTTCCACAGGCGGGAAGTGCAATAGAAGAAGCTGCAGGAGTAGAATAGTCGTCTGCATTTGGTTAATCTAACTGTGAATGGGTGGGACCCAGTTACCAATCTGGTTGCACGAGTAAACAACTGTTGCAGAGGCACCAGTGACTTAAGTTCGTTGGAGCAGAAGCCATGAAAGTATTTATAGAACAGACAAAGGGAGGCCACATCTTGTCGGTGGGGAAGTGGCTGTAGTCGAGCCGCCAAGTCGGTACCTATCACATTACTGATTCTCCTTTGGAGCCTGTCGAGAACACTGAAATGAACAGCAGGGGCGCCTGACCATATATGGTAGCAGTATTCCATGCACGGACGAATGGTCGATTTGTATATATGCAGGATGGATTCAGGCGGGAAAAACATCCTGGCCCGACACAGTGACCCAACCTTCTAAGCATGGGATTTAGCTATGGACTCAATGTAGTGGTTCCATTTGAGATCAGAAGAGAGGGTAAGGCCGAGGAGGTGGAGTGTATTGCTCTCAGGGAGACTCGTTTGGTCCATGTTTATGGGAGGAGGAGAGGTTGCCTGTGATGATTGGTCTTAGTCGCATTGAAATTGACAAGTCACTTCTTGCCCCAATTCACCACAGAGTGTAGATCCCGTTCAAGGTCAGCAGCAAGTTTATGTTTGTCCGCCACGACGGGTTTCTTACTGATGCGGAAGTAAATTGTGGTGTCATCTGCGTAGATGCCTACATGGCTCTTGATCTCATCTGGGAGTCATTTATGAAAATAAGGAAGAGCGTCGGGCCCAGGATAGAGCCCTGAGGGACACCAGCGTTTGTGCTGTAGGATGTAGAGGCATGCCCATTCTTTATTTGAAACCCTACTTCGAAGGGCAACAGAAAAATCCAACTTTTAAGGGGAACAGAAAAATCCAGCTTCTATGGTTTTAAGGGTAGCAGAAAAGGTTTTATCTGAAAAAAATAATTCTAAGAGTAACAGAAAATCTCTACTTCTAAAGATAACAAAAAGAGCTTTATCGGAAACCTTCCATTAAGGGGTAGCAAATAATCCCCTATTTCCAAAGGTAACAGTAACAGCTATATCTTTAACCCTACTTCTAAGGGTAACAGAAAATCCTACTTCTAAGGGTAACAGAAAGAGATGTATCTGAAACCCTACTTCTAACAATAGAAAATCCCTATTTCTAAGAGTAACAGAAAAAGCTTTATCTAAAACCCTACTTCTAAGGGTTCGAGAAAAGGCTTTATCTGAAATTCTACTTCTAAGGATGATAGAAAAAGAATTTATTAGCGAAAATGTGCATGGTACATCATAACTTTATTTGCTTAAAAATAAGTCATTGTAGATTTTAACAAAGGCAAATGAAAAATAAAATTAAAGAAAATTCCTCATTGAAGTTAACAAGATTTATAAAAAATTGAACACGCTTCATCTAAAAATAAAGATCCTATCCTTGCTACAAATATCTCAGGTATAAAAATAAAAAATCAAGGGGCCAAGAGACACCGAGAAAGAACTTTGCTTGTTTTAAAATGTAAGGGTTGCATATTTGTCAACCACTCAATGTCTTGTAGCTTAAACGGTAAGAGCAGCTGGTAGGGTTAGTCTTGAGCAAATGCATGGTTTCGGGTTGGACAGAGCATTTATCTACGAGGGTCATTCAATAAATAAGGTGAATTTTTCGGTATAAGGACTACTACGAGGGTCATTCAATAAATAAGGTGAATTTTTCGGTATAAGATCTTCTAATACAGATAGAAGCTTACTTTTTTTTCAACTTAGTCACCCAGCAGGGTCACACACATTTCCCATCTGTGCACAAGCTTCTGTATTCCCTCAGCGTAAAAATATTTAGACGGATGTCTCTGCCAATCGCTCACAGCACTTTTGACCTCTGTTCAATCCTGGAGTATGTTTCTTGGTCGGCCATATTTGTTAATCTCTAAAACTCTCAAAATTTTTTTTTCATTCTGCAAAACAATTACATCCCTTTGAAAAAGAAGTAAAAAAGAAAAAAAGTAAGCTTCTATCTTTATTAGAAGTTCTTATGCCGAAAAATTCACCCTATTTATTGAATGATCCTCGTAGAAGTCCTTAGAGCGAAAAATGCATCTTGTTTATCTAATGACCCTCGTAGAAGATCTTATACCGAAAAATGCACCCTATTTATTGAATGAGCCTCGTAGAAGTCCTTAGACCGAAAAATTCACCTTATTTATTGAATGACCCTCCTATTATTATTTTCGATCGATGCGATTCACTCACTGCCGTGTACTAACGGACGGAGTAACACTGATAAAAAACATAGTGTGAAGGGAAATTACTAGTCAAAATTATTAAGGTTTCTACTGGCTATAAAATGGGGGATCAGTTTTTTATTGCTATGAAGGAATAAACTGATTCTCTACTAATTACTACTTAATAATATAATACATCTCTTCCCTCACTAGCTATGAGTCAAATAATAGAACAGATTGGGTTCTATAGCCTTGGTCGGCAACCAGGTCTACTGCAGAAAGCAATGGCAACCTACTGCTTGATAATCTTCTGCCCAGTCACTCATGTCTCTTTCGGGACATGATCGCCCAAGCGTGTATCACGTATGGTACTTAACTGACTGAATGAATATAATAGTTGGAAACATAATTAAAACTTCTACTGGTCATAAAGTGGGGGATCAGTTTTCTATTGTTAAGCAGTAATGAATTGTTTCCCCACTAATTACCAAATAATTAATACAATCCGTCTCTTCTCCCTTCAGCTATACTTTAAATAGCAGGATAGAAAACCTGCCCAGGCAGTCATGTCTCTTTCGAGACATGATCGCCCAAAGTGTGCATCACGCATGGCACTTAACTGACTGACTAGATTAGCATTTAGGTCCCACCATTTTACAGTGAAAACAGTCAAATATAACCGTCACTTCCACTCAATCAGTTTTTTTTTTTTTTTTTTTTTTTTTTTTTTGCATTCTTCGCCTGTGGAACTCCTTTCCATATACTTACTTCCCTGATAGCTACAATCTCCAAAAGTTTAAGTGCAATGTCAATTACCATCTTTTATCTTCTTGGTTTCCACCTTCCTCTTATCGTTTTCCCGATAATAATAGGACAAATTGGGTTTTATAGCCTTGGTTGGCAACCAGTCTAACGCAGAAAATAATGGTAGCCTACTGCAGAAAAATTTTCTGCCTGTATCTTGTTGTTCCTCCTTCTCATTTTACTCTCACCTAACTCTCTGTTCACTAGTATTCCCTTATCCGTTTTTTTGTATCTTGCCCCTATTTCTTCCTGCTTTCCTCTCGTGTAACCCCCAGCGCACCAGTGGCAGTACTGATTTGCTTGTTGTGAAATTATTATAAAATAAACAAACTTGTTGAATCTGGCAAGTGAACGAGGGAAACGGAATAGTCAAGATCCAAACGCTACTTAGAGCTGTTATGGACATGGTCATGGAGATCCATGATCACCCACGTCCCTAAAGGACACGGACTATAAAAGAATGTAGCTCTACAGTCAGGGCCGTGCTTAGGGCCCCCGCAGACCCCGCAATTGCGTCGGGGTCGTAAGGCTCCGGGAAGCCGCAAGGCTCCTTGGCTCTGTAGATATATAATAAAGAAAAAAAATTAACAAAATAATTTTTAGGACTAACTGGAAAATTATCATTCTTTGTATGTTGAAATGGACATCTATCAACCCGTCTCTCTCTCTCTCTCTCTCTCTCTCTCTCTCATATATATATATATATATATATATATATATATATATATATATATATATACTAGCAGTATAGCCCGGCGTTGCTCGGGTGTAATGAAATCTTTAAAATTAATCCATGGTTCTGGAGCTGACTCAGCCTAAAGAATATTTGTGTGAAGTTTGGTGAGATTCGGATAAAAATTGTGGATTTGTATAAAGGACATACAGACATATAAAGAGACACACACACAAACATCTTGCCTTATATATATATATATATTATAGATTTTCTGCACTATTGTAAGAACTGCAACCTTGAAACTTCTGAATATCATTTCTTATGTCTTTGTCTATGAATGTATCAAATTTGATTAAAATCGGACCACTCCTTCTTTAACCGATTATCGATTTTCGATATTTATCGGGGGTACCTCGACACAAAACCTAGCTAAGAACACTCGCAGACGCTTATAGTACAACTGTGTAAATTTTCAATTTAATTGGTTCAGCCGTTTCGGAGTCTATAGGTAATGGAAACACACACACACACACAGACAAAGTTCCATTTATAAAATATCCAACTATTGTTTTTGATCATATATATATAATCAGGATAACGTTCGTAATGTACAGCTTTAAAACGCCAATTTCGCGATTTTAATCCGTTTTTTCGTGATCACGGAATATTTGCGTTCTTAGAGTATGTTATTTTGTTTAAAGTACCATTTATTGTTTAAAGTGCCATTTATTGTGGGTTCCGTATGTTCTGGGAGGCCCAGGTTGCATTCTGCGGGTAGAGGGGCCGCAAGACGCTGTTGTGTTCTTGTTTCGTTTTGGTATAATTAGAAGATAACACAAACTTGAATTGATGATGTTTCTTTTTGGTATTAAACTTTAGGTTTTTACATCAAGTTACAACCTTTAAATTTTGTGTGGATACAGGAGCAGACTAGCTAAATTCTCTTCACTGTGGGATGCTAGTAGTAAACGAGCCTATCCCTTCTGGACTAGCGGAGGCTTTTCAAATCTCCTACACAAAACTACTGTCCTTAACTCCTACTTCTTACTCTTACGCCTACCAAAAGAAACGGTTCCTTATTTTGCCGCCCAATTTTGAATTCTTGGCGTCAGTGTGTCTATCTTTTTCTTTTTTTAGAACACTCACCATTTTATAAACCATAGCAACGCATTCTGCGAGGGTGCCGCCATATTGCTAATCACGGCACTGTCTACAGTGTAAGCATTAAACTGATTGGAGCTATATAGTTGTAATGACTCGTTCTGAACTAAATTAAGTGACACGATGCTTTTCTAATTAGTCTTTGATTAGGAACCGAATTCGTAGTCTTAGAGCTTCACATCTTCAAAAGATTCGTCCTGAAAGAACGCTTACTAAATACTCTGGGGCGTGGTGAATTATTACCGTCAATTAATTACTGACGTAAATACATGAATAGGATATTAAGAGGCTAACGGAAAGTGACGAATAAGACTAAACTGAACGACAGCCAAGAAAGAACACGAATCATAGAAAAGGGATAGATTTACACACAAGTAAAACTTGGCAAATAAAATGCTCTAATCACGATACGCACCACTAATAACTGTTAACCTTAGCCTCCTATGGATCTGACTTCCGTTTTGCTGGGCAGAAACCGGATATTATGAATGCGAGAGGTGTTTACGCTTGCGCGGTGAACTTGGTTGTGAACCAGCACGGAAACATGCAGGCCAGATGCAAATAATTAAAAACAAGGGCAGATAATTTAAATTAAATATCAAATTGACACCTAAGACAATATGTCAGAGATTAACACGCGTTTTTAGATTTCTTTTTTTCTTTTTTTCTTTTTTCTTTTAGATGTTTTTACTTTTAATTGGCTTATTTATTTTATATTCTTTTTTTTTATTGTTATTTTCCGGAATTTCTAGCACCTTGCTCTGCGTTTATAGAGTAAAGAATCTGGGGTTAAACATACTTTAATTGGAAGACCCTCTCACTTGTTCTGTTTTCGTAAATTGTTCCTCACTCTTCAATCAAACTAAATACATAATTTGGGGTTAGACGTTCTTTAAATGGAACTGATCTTCCGGTGTTTTGTTTTTGGGAATTATTACCTCCACCTGAATTAAATAAAATAAATAATTTGCAGTTAGACGTTCTTTAAATGAAATTGACCCTCGGATGTTCTGTTTTTTGTAAAATATTACCACTCCCCACTTTTTAATGAAACTTAGCATAGAATTTAAAGTTAGTTCTTTAAATGGAACTGGTAGTGGATAGGAAATTAAGAATTAAAACCAAATTTCTTCTTCACTCTTACAAAAAGTCACAATGACGTGTGAAATCCTGGTTTTGCCAAGTAGAAAAGGATTGACCTCCTGCTTACAGAAAAATTCGAAACCGGATTTTGCGGGTAGATGTTAAATTGGTTTTCTGACCAATGGGAGCGATTTGTAAGACAAAAAAAAAACTTCGCGATCCAGTGCGAAAATTCTAAAGTATATATAAATGACTTCGATCAGCCTCAGTCAGTCAGATGGGACAGAGAGAAACAACAAAAATATAAAGGGGTAAAAACTCCACGACTCGGACGTAAGGTCGCGTCGTACTTATTCTCTTTCACCTTCTTTTTCGTGTGCTGATTCCTTTTACTCCTTCTTCTCCTTCAAAGACACACCTACTGAACAAACTCTCATACATACATACATGCATACCTACGTACGCATAAGCTCTTTCCAACAAATTTCCACTACGAACCTTTTTATAACTCTTGATAACCTTAGCCTTCTCATTGAACATTTACTTCTACGAATTCTTCTTATTCTCTTCTTTTAATAAATTTCTATTTTAACATGAAAAATGTATATTTTTATTCTTCCACTATTCTACACTAATTCACACATTCTAACCTGCAACCAACCTTCTGATAAAAAAATCTTTTGATAAATCTGAATAAATTTGTAAACTGTAGGGAGTTCGGTTATTTATGATACAATGTCGAATCAAGAAACATTAACCATCTCCCTATAGTTTCAAACTCACATCTGGATGTTCTGTTTTTGTAAATTATTCCTTCTACCTTAATGAAACGAAGTAAAAGTATTTGGTGCTACACGTTCTTTAAATACGACTAGCCCTTAAATTTACAGAATTAATTCGTTTGAAACTATTTTAACCACTGAGTTGAAAAAACTTATTTTTTTTTAATCATCTCGCTCCAAGCAAGGCATTTTACTGCCAGTGGTACGCAGGGGGTTACATCGGAGGAAAGTTATGAGAAAGAGTGACAGGTTATAGGGGGTGTCAGGAAGTGGGTAAGAGAAGGATGAGAATACTGATGATAGTGTAGTGAATGGAGAAAGAAGAATGAGAGAGAGGATGTAGGTTAATGAGATAGGAGATGACTATTGACTTTATATTTAAATTCATGGACATTGTAGCTGTCGGGAAAGCAAGTAAATGGAAGGGAATTCGACAGGCGGAAAGTGCGAGAAAAAAAGCTGAGGGAGTAGAATTTGCATTTACATTTTATTTGTTTCACAGTAAAAGGGTGGGACCCAGTTGCTAATCTTGTGATTCTAGTAAATTCATAAATAGAGGGCACCAGAGAGCTAAGTTAATTGCAGCAGAAGCCGTGAAATTATTTGTAGAAGAGACACAGGAAAGCCACATCACGCCGGTGAGAAAATGACTGTATCTGAGCTGCCAAGTCGGGATCGATCACATTACAGATTTTCCGATGGATTTTTTCAAGGACGCCTAAATGGATAGTAGGAGCACCCGACCAGATATAGCAACAGTATTCAATGCACGGGCGGATGGTAGATTTATATATGTGCAGGATTGTTTCAGCCGGGAAAAAAACTTTCTAACGCTACACAAAGAAGCGACTTTCTTAACAGCGGATTTAGCTATGGATTCTATATGGACATTCTTCTGTTGTGAGAGTTAACCCGAAGAGGCGCAGTGTTTTACTTTCAGGGAGACTTGCCTGATCCATGCTAATGGGGTGGGGGTAGATCTCAGTCTGCTCATTATCTATCTATCTATCTATCTATCTATCTATCTATCTATCTATCTATCTATTTATCTATCTCAGCTTGTTCGTATCTATCTATCTATCTATCTATCTATCTATCTCAGTCTACTCATATCTATCTATCTATCTATCTATCTATCTCAGCTTGTTCGTATCTATCTATCTATCTATCTATCTATCTATCTATCTATCTATCTCAGCTTGTTCGTATCTATCTATCTATCTATCTATCTATCTATCTATCTATCTCAGTCTGTTCGTATCTATCTATCTATCTATCTATCTATCTATCTATCTATCTATCTCAGTCTGTTCATATCTATCTATCTATCTATCTATCTATCTCAGTCTGTTCATATCTATCTATCTATCTATCTATCTATCTATCTATCTATCTATCTATCTGTCTATCTATCTCAGTCTGTTCATATCTATCTATCTATCTATCTATCTATCTATCTATCTATCTATCTTAGTCTGTTCATATCTATCTATCTATCTCAGTCTGTTCATATCTATCTATCTATCTATCTATCTCACTCTGTTCATGAAAGTATTTGTAGATGAGGCACAGGGAACCCACATTTGCGCAGGTGAGAAAGTGACTGTCAAGTCAGGATCGATTTAATTGCAGATTCTCCGTTGGAGTTTGTCAAGGACACCTAGATGGATAGCAGGAGCACCCGACCAAATATGGCAGCAGCATTTAATGCACGGGCGGACGGTAGATTTATATATGTGCAGGATTGTTTCAGACTGGAAAAACTTCCTGGCCCTCACAGAGAACCGACCTTTTTAGCAGCGGATTTAGCTATGGATTTGATATAGTCATTCTACTTGAGGTCTGTTGTGAGAGTTAAGCCGAGGAGGCGCAGTGTTTCGCTTTCAGGGAGATTAGCCTGATCTATGCTGATGAGGTGGGGTAGGAGCGATTGTCTGTGATGATTAATAGATAGCAGATTCGTTTTGGAAGCATTAAAATTCACGAGCCATTTCTTACCCCAGTCCACCACGGATTGGCGGTCTTTTTCAAGCTCAGTAGCAAGGTTCTCTTTGTCAGATTTTTCTAGTGGTGATGAGTTCGATCCTTGGATTTGGTACTGACGAACCAAATTCCAACATGAAAGAACAAAAATTGATTTCACAGGATATTTCGCAATAATCAACACCAGCCACTCTATGGACACCTGATGATGACCAAAGGGTACTTGGTCGAAACGTTGTGTCTATTATAACATCTATATCTACCAAGATGAGAACAAAAGTTCCATCTTGCTCATGTATAAATCTACCACCCGGCCGTGCACTGAATACTGCTGTCACATCTGGTCGGGTGCCACTGCTATTCATCTCGGAATTCTTTACAAAATCCAACGGAGAATCTGCAATGTAACTGATCCCAACCTGGTAGCTCAACTGCAGTCACTTTCGCACCGACGTAATGTGGCTTTCCTCTGTCTCTTCTACAAATATTTTCACGGTTTCTGCTCCGACGAGCTTAGCTCCCTGGTGCCTCCACTGAATTAATTTACTCAAGCTACTAGACTAGCGGTTAGGTCCCATCCTTTCACAATGAAACCAATCAAATGTAACGGTAAGTTCTACTTCCTCAGCTTCTTTGCTCGCACTTCCCGCCTGTGGAATTTTCTCCCGTATACTTGCTTCCCTGACAGCTACAATCTCCAAGAATTTAAATGCAGAGTCAATTGCCGTCTCTTATCTTCTTGACCTATATCCTTTCCCTGACAACCCTTATATCATGTTCTTCTACCTTTCCACTCTACTCTCATGCAACTCTCTTCACTCCTGTATTCTCATCCTTCTCTTACCCATTTTTCTGACACTCCTGTAACTTGTTCTTTTTTCTCATCACTCACCTCTTCTGTAACAACCGCGCCTCAGTGACAGTTCTGCTTCCCTTGGGGTGAAATGATTAGAAAAAAAAAGGATGCTTCACCCCAATCGCTACAATTTTGATTTGATTTTAAGTCTAGGATTAACCCTAATCTTTAATCCATCAAGCCTCACTTCTTTCAATTTTCTTACTATACTAGACAGAGAACCTCAACGAGGTTGTCTTATTCAATTTAAATACCTGGGAAGCGTTCTGATAGAGGATAGACAGTGCGATATTAAGATCTGACGACGCATTGTCATGGCCAATGACGCATTTCAAAAGCTAACTAACAAACAGGAAAATCTCCTTGGAAACAAAGGAAATGTAATAGACCGCTATGTGATAGCTGTTCTTCTGTGTGACAGTGAATGTTAGACGATCTCATCAAGGATGAAGGAGAGGCTTGGAGCAGCAGTAATGTGGTTCTACAGAAGGATGATGAGGATACAATGGACCGAGCACGTGAGTAATGACGAGGTGTTGGAGAGGATGCAAACGAGAAAAAAACTCATGCTTAATACCAAAAAGAGATAGCTGAGGTTCCTGGAAACGTAATGAGGAAGGAAGGTTGAGGGAATCTAATACTCACAGGACGGATAGAGGGAAAGAGACACAAGAGAAAGCAGCATGAGACGTACTTGAGAGGCTTGAGCAAATGAATGACGCAGTGGGGTTCGGGAAAGATATCAAAAGATATTAAGAGAGACAAGAGACAGGTGTAAGTGAAAGTCTATGATCGCCTGCGTCTTGAAGCGATATGGCACAAGAAGAAGAAGAAGAAGAAGAATCAGTTCGATCCTCACTGGGTGCCTCATACTTATTCCTTGTGCCATATCTAAGCTGCACTTAGAAAATCGATGTAGTATACTACAGAGTAACACACTAACTCGAGCGGTTCTTGGGTCCTATAATTCGTTGCATTCACTTACGCACAAATACCCTTCGGAAAGGTATTAATCCATCTCTTCCCTCTAGTTATGGGTTAAATAACAGGACAGATTGGGTTCTATGGCACTTAACTGACTGACTGAATATATCAGTTGAAAACATGATTAAGGCTTCTACTAGGCATAAAGTGGGGGATCAGTTTTATATTGTTATAAAGTAATAACCTTATCCCCCACTAATTATACTTAATAATATTATACAACTCTTTCCCCTTTAGCTATGAGTCAAATAACAGGACAGATTGGGTTCTATAGCCTTGGCTGACAACCAGTCTACTGCAGAAAGCAATGGCAACCTACTGCGGGATATTCTTCTGCCCAGTCAGTCATGTCTCTTTCGAGACATGATCGCCCAAAGCGTGTATCAAATATGGCACTTAACTGACTGACTGAATATATCAGTTGTAAACATGATTAAGGTTTCTGCTAGGCATAAAGTGGGGGATCAGTTTTATATTGTTATAAAGTAATAACCTGATCCCCCACTAATTAATACTTAATAATATTATACATTTTTTCCCCTTTAGCTATGAGACAAATAACAGGACAGATTGGGTTCTATAGCCTTGGCTGACAACCAGTCTACCTCAGAAAGAAATGGCAATCTACTGCGGGATAATGAAGAAGAAGAATCAGAATGACACAGTTATCGTGGAGTGGATATCGGTTCGAAATGAGAAATCGAAGAG
This sequence comes from Ascarosepion bandense, assembly GCA_037127315.1. Classification (NCBI taxonomy): domain Eukaryota; kingdom Metazoa; phylum Mollusca; class Cephalopoda; order Sepiida; family Sepiidae; genus Ascarosepion; species Ascarosepion bandense. The sequence continues at coordinate 3,621,673 of JBBBDQ010001027.1, forward strand.
CCGAGTTCGAATTCGAGTTGAATTCATTGCATTCACTTACGCACAGATACTCTTGAGGAAAGGCATTAACTCGTCTCTTCTCTCCAGCTATAGATTAAAAAGCAGAACAGATTCGGTTTTATAGCCTTGGTTGGGAAGCATTTTACTGCAGAAAGTAATGGCAACCTACTGCGAAAAAAGTCTGCCCAATCAGTCATGTCTCTTTCGAGACATGATCGCCCAAGCGTGTATCACGTATGGCACTTACTGATTTAATGAACATTAGTATTAAAAAAAAGTCTCGGAGAAATAACAATAAAATTGCTTCTATATCCTCTGCTAGTAATGACAGAAACTAAGCAAAAAATGAAAGCCTGTTAAACAGGCTGTAGACTTCTGATTTGGAAAAAGATTTGCCAAGATGTAGATATTCTGTTTTGTTGCTACTCACGTACAAGTTTATAAAAAACCTCCTTAGTTGAAATGTTCTAATACCACTACTTCTGTAAATGTGCCTTGCTTTTTTTTTCCATCTGTGACGTTTAAACCAAGCGGCCCGTGTCTACCATTTAAAACTGTGTTACTCAGTGCTTACGACAAAAAGGGTCACTTGTCTGTCCACTCATCTGTCTCTGTTGCTGATCGGCTGGCCTTTAGAGGTCGCTTTTATCACCTCCAATGGTGTCAAAGGTATAAGATTCAATATCACAGTTATTATCTTAAACTAAATGACGTTATGTTCGAAATTAGACGCTGAAAAGACTGCACTAATGGATGTATCGAATAGTAAGTATCATTCAAGGAACCGCTGAGGTCCGGCGAATCTTGACCGTTGGACACCGACGTGGACACTTTGCAGACTTAACTCGACTATTACCCATACGTGTAATTTAATCCGTCAGTGGGCCCGGTCCAGTCCACTCATGTTTACTGATAGCCGATGGTCGTATGTCCTCAGCACTCTTTTCAAAATGTCGACTGGACAGACTTGAAATTGGTTTAGCCAAATATTACTGCTCTTTTCACCCTCACCGGCCCCTCTACACACACAAACACACGCGCGTGCGCGCGCGCACACACACACACACACACACACACATATATATATATATATACACGCGCATGCGAATGGAAATCTATACGTATACCACGTAACTATGGCAGATTTTAGAAATATGTGAATGTACTATTAGCGAAATCAAATGTAAGCAAGAAGACTGAGTCGAGTCAGTAGCACAGTGATGCCGACCTTAAAAATGACGGCCTTTAGCCACGCTTGCAATCAGTGCTATTCAACTATGTCAAACATCTGGCACAAATAAATACGATAAGTTGAAATAGTAGATTTAAGAAAAAAGATTAATACACACACACACACACACACACACACACACACACACACACACACACACATATATATATATAGTTACTAGCAGTATAGCCCGGCGTTGCTAATGAAAACTAATCCATGGTCCTGGAGCTCAGACTCTTTCGACGGTGGCACGAAAGACTAAAAAGCAAGTTGTTTCCAGTTAAAGCGAAACCGTAGACTGAATGAAAAATGAATGGATGTAAGTCAAATTTTGATTTCCTCGTATCGATATCAAATAAGTTTTTTTCGTCGTAAACTGAATTTTGAAGGCTAAATAAGTCCTCTGAGTAAATGTTATCATGGCTGAGACTAAGAACTACAATTATACCTACTTAGAGCCAAACCCGAAGCAAAAACTAAAATAAAAGGGCTGAAAAAATACAGACATACAGGCAGATAAACAGACACACACACAAACAACTTGCCTTTTATATATATATATATATATATATATATATATATATATATATATATATATCAAAGGCCTTTTATATATATATATATATATATATTATCGATTTTCTGCACTATTGTAAGAACTGCAACCTTGAAACTTCCGAGTATCGTTTCTTATGTCTCTGTCTATAAGTGTATCAAATTTGATTAAAATCGGACCACTCCTTCTATAACCTGATTTTTTCGATTATCGATTTTCGATATTTATCGGGGGTGCCTCGACACAAAACCTAGCTAAGAACACTCGCAGACGCTTGTAGTACAACTGTGTAAATTTTCAAGAAAATCAGTTCAGCCGTTTTGGAGTCTATAGGTAACGGACACACACACAGACACACACACAGACAGACAGACAGACAGACACACACACAGACACACACACACACAAAGTTCCATTTATAAATATGTTTAGATTTTTGTCTTATTATTATTATTACTATTATTATTATATATCTATGCTCTACTTTTTATTGAGCACTTTTTAAAAGTAAATATTTGATTGAAATATAGTTCTATTAGTATAACCACTTAAATTACATGTGTGTGCGTATGTACATATATATATTTATATATTTATATGTGTGAATATATATGTGTATTGTGTATATATGTGTGTATATATATGTGTGTGAATATATATATCTATATATGTGTGTATATATATATATGAGTGTCTCAATATTTGTGTCTATATGTGAGCGTATACACATGTGTATATATATTTTATATGTATGGTTGTATATATGTGTGTGTGCATATATGTGTGTTCATATAAATATGTGTGTGTCTATATATATATATATATATATATATATGTTTATATATATATATATATGTTTTTATATATATATATATATATTAACTTGCTATACGTTTAATTGAAAATTAACACACACACGCATACACACTTTGGACGATCATGTCTCGAAAGTGACATGACTGACTGGGCAGAAGTTTATCTCGCAGTAGGTTGCCATTGCTTTCTGCGGTAGACTGGTTGCCGACCAAGGCTATAGAACCCAATCTGTCCTATTATTTAACCCATAACTGGAGGGAAGTGACGAATTAATACCTTTCCCAAGGGTATTTGTGCGTATGTGAATGCAAGGAATTCAACTGGAATTCGAACTCGGCACCCCCGATTTGTCATTCCAAGAATTACTTATATTTTAGTCATAATAAAATTAGACCAGTGCATATTTGTATTAAAAAGTGTTCAATACAATTATATTGTAGAGCTAAATAATGTATATATATATATTATAAATTATAGTTTAGAACATGTACAAATTATTATCTACTACGAAGTGTACATATTGTTTCGACATTGAAATGACAATGTCTCATCAGTTAGTGTGGAAAGGAATGGAAATTATTATTCTTATATTTGGCGAATTCTGTGGGAGATGGGAATGTTTGTAAATTTTCAGTTAGAATTTTAACGTAAAGATGGAAGAGGCAGGGGACAGAGTTGATTAATGGACGTGTTGAGAATTTTGTAGACAGAGTTAACATTAGATAATAATGTTATATACTCAATAACAAACAAGCATGTATATATAAAAATATATTAATATTTTTATTAATGAACGCTGGACCGTGTCGCCTAGTGGACAGAGAGTTGAGGGAGCGCTTTTCTAATGGGTTGACGAATGCTTCTAAGGGTCGACGTTGACGAATGGACGAATGACGAATGCGTACCCCCAATAGCATGTATGCTATTGGGGGCAGCTGTGAACTGCTTCTCTACTGCCGACCAGACTCTTCTTCTCTTCTACTGTCGACTTCTGGAGACTGACTTATCTGTGTTTTCGCAGTCTTATATATCTTCCAAGTTTTGCCTCGATTCGCGACGCCTACTCGACGCCTACGTAATTTCTCAGAGTTATTTCCGCATCTGTCGGAAATAGGGTCAAACAAACATCCGTTCCTTTCAATGACCGGAAACACCCACGCTTCCTCAGCCTTCTCGGGTTGGGCCAGATTATTATATTACAATAAGGTCTGGTCCTTTACAACCGTTCTGGTTAGTTCTTTGGGTTTAATAAAAGGAGAAAATAAGTAAATGTATATGAGGTGAGGAGGAGGATGAGTGGATGTAGGGATTTGCTATTTGGTGAACATATCTTTATTTTAAAAAATTAAATATTGTGCGAGTACCAATAGTTTTGTATTTGAACTTAATTTTTATAAATTATTTATTTTTGTATATTTAACCTTAAATTAAAATACAGGAAACCTCTTTTTTCATATAAAATTTAAAATTCGATCACAATTTGTGGTATGAAATAAAGGTAAAATTTGAGATAAAAGTGTTGTTAATATTATGAAGGTTTATCGTTTCTAGGGAACCTAACTTTGCCTTTTGTAGTTTTTAGCATGACCATAAGGTTAGTTCTTTAACGTGTTTGCAGTTTACTGTGGTTTCATGCCTTTGGTTTAATAGTATGTTGCTATTCATGTATTTAATGATTTCCATTTTTTCTTGAAGACAAAGGAAAATATTCACAGCTCTATCTTATACCGAATATTTATTTTTAAATTGATGTTTTGAACGTTGTCAATTTTTCTTCGTTCCTTATTCACTTGGATATATATATATATATATATATATATATATATATATATATTAGAAAAGGAAATAGGGTTGTTCCAACAAGAGAAATTGGTATCGTATAAAGTGTTAGAGGCCGTGAACGTTTAGTTTAAAGTGTATATTTATTGTTGTATAAAGATATTATACATATTATGATATTTTAAGTCTTCATAATGTTATTTGTGCTGCTACACGTGTTTTAAGTCTAAGATTGACTCTCTTCAGGCAAATAAATTTGTGGCTTTACATCCCGAGTTTGTTTCTGAGGGCCAAGTTTTTTATATATAGGTAAATAGAAAATTAGAATTAAAATAAAAATAAAGAATAAAGAATATATATATATATATATATATATATATATATATATATATATATATATATATTTAAGGTCAATAGACACCTCCTAACACACTAACCTGCTCCCATTTTATCAAACACTCTTCCCATCTGCCCTACCCTCATCCTCGGTATCCTTACTCATCTGTCACCTTCCTCCTGACATTCCCTATGTCTAACCACTCCTTCTTTTTACCTTCCCCTATGTAGCCCCATGCGCAATAGTGGCAGTGGAATGCCTTGCTTGGGGTGAGATGATTAAAAAAAATATATATATATACATTAATATATATTATATATATATATAATATATACAACATATATTATATATAATATAATCTACATATATATATATTGCTCCCATGCCCCGATTGAATACTATGTAGAAGTGGTATACTTTGAAAAAACAATAGCTACACTCGCATCTATGCCTCGTTCATTCAGTAAGGAATTAGAACACTCTCGGCTACTGGCGTGTGTTTGCATTGTATATGACACGCTAAAATCCGTTTTCCTCTAACGAGCGCCCATGGCTCAGAGGTAAAATCGCCGACTGATGTCAATTCGGTCAATCTTGACTAGAAGCAATCGAATGTCTAACCGTACTGACGATCTGTTATACAGATCTGTCTGCGAATGACGATATATCGTTTTATTGCAAAGAGTTGTCACTTTGACTGAGCAGGTTCATACCAATTTCGAAGATTCGTGAGGAGCCCGTTATGATGACTTCATTAGGGGGGGGGGGGTGCTTTTTGTTTTTTTTTGGGGGGGGGGTTGTTTTTTGTTTTTGCTGTTGAGTCCCAATTCCCTTTATTATTCTTTTTATATTTTCCGTAGCGGTCCCGCTTGTAATTCTTTGGTTACATTTTTTTTTATTGTGCAGGATTCATTTTCTTTTTAATATTTTTTAATTACTTTTAATACTTTCATTTCAATACTTTTAATCTAAGTATGAGTGGGTGTCAGCTTAATTGTTTTGTATTGAATAGGTGTCCGCTTAATGGGTTTTGTATTTGTTTGGTTTGTTATTGTCGTTTAGGTTGACCACTTTTATTGCCCCCCCCTTTTATTTTTCTCTTACCGCTTTCGGGTGTTTGTCAGTTTAAGAATTTCTTTTTGTCATGGCTGAGTGTTTGTGTTCTTGCGTATATTTGTGTTGGTAGACTTCATATGCTTTTTTTTTTTGTTGTTGTTTATTGCTTGTTACATTATCTTCTGTTTTTGTCGTGTTTGAGTGTTTGTATATTTGTTTTTATTTGCTTTGTTTTTGCTGTTATTTATTTTTATTTGAGTAGCAAACCATATATTTGTTTGCATGTCTACATTTCCCATTAACTCGTTTCTTTTATTTAATTTTTTATTTTGGTTTTTAAGGCTGATTATTTTTATTTTCTCTTGTAAGCATGATTTATATTTTTGCTACTGCTGCTGCGTAGAGCTGGCTTTACTAATTCCCATTTAATTTTAGAATAATGTTATTTTCTTTCTGCTTCCATATATATTTTGATAACGTTGTGTTGTTTTTGAATTTTTCTCGATTGAGTGATGTTTTGTGATTATTGAATCTTTTTTTAAGGATGTTTCTCTAGCTCCTATGTAAATCTTTTTGCTTGAGTTGGTAATATTTATTACAGCAGCTTTGCATATTATGTTGTTGGTTAGATATTTATTATTACGTGAACAGTTACCTTTCTTTCGGCAGTTACATTTGTTCTTATTGTGTGGTTAGTTTGTGATATAGATATTGAATAAGTTTTCAGTTTAGTTATTATTTTTTCCATGTTTTCCATGCATCTGTAACTGATTTTGACTGTGTTTTTGCTGATAATTTGTGATAGTTTGTTGTGATTGAGAAAGTTACTTTTCCATTGTGTTGAAAAAATATTTTTCTGTTTTTGTTTTCATATTGCTTTTTTATAATCGTATCGCTCCAAGCAAGGCATTATACTGCCACTGTTGTGCAGGTGCTTACATAGGAGGAAAGTTATGAGAAAGAGTGACAGGTTATTGAGGGTGTCAGGAAGTGGGTAAGAGAAGGATGAGAATACTGATGAGAGTGGAGTGGATGAAGAAAGGAGCATGAGAGAGTGGATGCGAATTAGTCAAATAGGAGTTGACTGTTGAATTTACATTTAAATTCTTAGAGATTATACGATGTTTTTGGACTGTATCAAGACTGGAAAATGCAAAAACCTTTCAGCTCCTGCCCATATATGGCAATAGTACTTCATTTTGTACCTGATCTGGTTCTTGTAAATGTATAGAGTAGATGGAAAAGAAATAGGTTGCAGAGTGGATATCGATTCATCACCCAAAAGGACAACACCTTTTAGACTCTATCAAGACTGGAAAGTGCAAAACTGTGCAGCTCCTGTCCATATATGGCAATAGTACTTCATTTTCGACCTGATCTGGCTCTTGTAAACCCTCTCTGTAAATATCGGTTCTCAAAGTCTCACTGCGTGACATCCTGCGTTATTTGCAATGTTATCTAATCCCCATTGTAGACACTTACTCAGGCACACTTGTGTTTGTTCAACACCCACAGAGCCCACCTTTGGTTTTATACTGCAACTATGCTGAGCTGACTATAGCCAGGATGGTCACGATTACTTGGGACTTTGAACTAGCACAACCATTGAGAGCTTTTCAGGAGCGGTCTATCTAAATTCACTCCCAATGCATGGGTCAACCCATAGTATGGTTTCCAGGCACTTTCTAAAGGTGCTACACACTGGGATCACCTCAGGACTGATAACATCAAGAATTCGTCTTTTTGACAATTCAACTATGGTTAGATTTGAACCCGGGTTTCACGGTTAAACATTGAAAGTTCTAACCAGTTGGCCATGCACCTATATATATATATATATATATAGGAAAAACTACTAAAAAGTTGTAAGCTAAAAATGTATTTTTTTTGACAGTATTTATTTATTTCTATTATATATATATATATATATATATATATATATATATATATATATATATATATATATATATATATATATATTTGTTATTTCGGCCTTTCATCAGAAATAAAATATTTTAAAATTTAAACTAGAAGCGTCCGTCGCGAGGAGCGTCCGTCACGTGATGCAGAAAGCAACAGAGTCTGAATATTTTTAAACGTAAATCTAACTGTAATAATTCTTTCAAAAGTTGTTTTAAGCAAAAAAATTTTGAGGGTATCTAAAAAACGTTTAACTATTGAAATATTTATAAAGATTCAAAATACCTAAGTCCCTATTTAACCCTAGGCTATGTATATTTAATTTCAAAATCCAGCATTTTTCTTTCTTTCTGCGTGAATATGTGGAACTAAAATCGGAACCTATCAGTAAACATTTGCAGTTTTCTAATGTGTGTCCTGGTTGATTGAAGTGTTCAGCTATGGAGGAATAAGGTTTGTTTTGGCGTATGCTTAGTTTATGATTTTTTAAACGGAATCTAAAACTGTTTCCGGACTCACCAATATATCCACTATTTGGACATATTGAGCAGAAGAGAAAATATATTATATTTTGGCTGTCACCGGTGAGGCGTGGTGGGTGTAATTTGATGTTGGTGTTGGGTATAGAAAATA
>JBBBDQ010001027.1:3632500-3652500 GCA_037127315.1 Ascarosepion bandense
GAAATCGGAATTGACATTATGGTGCAGGTCAATGATATAAAAGAATACACCTCTCGTGCGATGGCAGGTAACCACTGAGTAAAAAAAAATAGAAAAGAAAGAAAGAAAGAAAGAAAGAAGAGAACGAGATGGGAAAGCCGAAAAAACAAACAAACAAAAGAGCTGAGAAAGAAAGAAAGAAACAAACAAACAAAGGAACGAACGATCGAACAAGCAAAAAATGAAAGAAAGAAAGAAGCAAATGCACTAAGGAAGGAATGAAAGAACAAGCAGAGAAAGAAAGAAACAAACAAACAAACAAGCAAATAAACTTAGGAAGGAAGGAAGGAAGGAAGGAAGGAAGGAAGGAAGGAAGGAAAAAGCAAAGAAACAAACAAACAAACAAACTTAGAAAAAATGTAAGGAAGGAAGGGAGGAAGGAAGGAAGGAAGGAAGGAAGGAAGAGGGGGAAAGAACAAACAAGCGAAGAAAGAAAGAATGGGATGAGAAAAAAAGAAACAAACAAACAAACAAACAAATAAATAGATAAAGGAAGAACGAGATTGGAAATGAAAGAAAGAAAGAAAGAAAGAAAGAAAGAAAGAAAGAAAGAAAGATGTATTCTCGATATAACATGTCTTATTTATTTTAAAACGAACTCAAAAAATGTTAATTTATTCAAGTGACCCATGCTTGTGGGTGGCTTGGGTTAAGGAAAAAATATTTTGTAGTGTCTTTTGAAATTTGTCTCGAGTGACACGCTGGAGGAAGCTGAGACAAAAAGAGTTTCTGACAGACATTCGAGGAAAGAAATATGGAGGTTAAATAGGGGGAAGAAATATGAGAGATAAATTGTATAAAACGTGGAATACGTGGGGAAAATAGATGGAAAGCCAGCAAAAACGAACCAGGGAAGAAAGTAAAAAGATGGAAATGAATTTGCAAAGAGAGAAAACGTGAAAGGGAAAAGACAAAAAAAATTATCATTTGGCAAAAAAAAAAACTACTTAGATAATTTGACATACGTAGAACAAAAGAAAAAGAAAGAAAAAGAAAAATAGATTCTAAAAGAAAGAAAGAAAGAAAGAAAGAAAGAAAAAAGCAAATAAACTTAGGATAGAAGGAATGAAGAACAAGCAAAGAAAGAAAGAAAGAAAGAAAGAAAGAAAGAAAGAAAGAAACCTAGGAAGGAAGGAAGGAAGGAAGGAAGGAACAAGCAAGGAAAGAAGCAAATAAAGTTAGGAAGGAAAAAAGGAAGGAACGAAGGAACAAGCAAAGAAAGAAAGAAAGAAAGAAAGAAAGAAAGAAAGAAAAAGAATGAATGAAAGAAAGAAAGGTACAAACTGAAGCGAAGAGAAAAAATAAAGTAAAAAAGAATTGTTCAAGAAAAAAAATTGAAAGCAGAGAATCAAAGAAAGAAGAGAAAATGAGCCAAAAACATGAAATTACAAAAAAGAAAGAAAGAAAATGAATAAAAAGAAAGAAAAAAGAAAGAAAAAATTAAAACGAAAGGAACAAATAGAAAGAAAGTAAAAAAGAAAGGGAGTAAGCAAAAGAAAAAAAGATGGAAAAGAAAGAAAAGGTAGAGAAAACAATGAAAAAGAAGTAAAACAAAGAAGGGGAAAATGAAAAGAAAGTAAAAAATAATAAAATCTAAAATAAAAAAATTGAAAAACAAAAATGGAAGGAAGATGGAAAATAAGATGATAAATATATTAAGAATGAATAAATGAATGAGACAAAAACAAAAATTAAATGAATGGAAATGAAGAAGAACGAAAAATAAAAATACTAAACTGGTTACCTATTCTGTACGAGTAACTAAACAATTGTCGACCATTTGTATATGTGGCGGATAAGAAATTAAGAATTAAAAACATTTTTGAAAAACCCAAAGTAAGATTGCACACCCGCAAAAGAGGATTCAAATGTCTATTCACAAGTCAGTGCGAAAAGTAAAATCCGGAATCCTGATTGGATTAAAAACCGCAAATTCAGATAAGACGAATTCTTACGCTTAGATGCGAAAAGGCTCTCTGGAGCCGGCATCATGAGAAGTTTCACTATTTAAACCAGACATGTCAAAAACGCGACCCGCGGGCCACATGCGTCCCATTGTAGACACGCTTGAGGTCCTCACAATTGATCTTCCTTTCTCCCACAACTCATTGGCAGACTCATACCTGTATGCGTATCAACGGACAGAAATCAAAGCTTTGACATCGATTTCTATTTTGTTAAACGCTAAGAGAGTAACACAGTTGAAAACGTATCAATATCGTTCGATGATTGTTCGATTTCTAAGAAATGGCTCGACGAGATATTAGTGATAGTGATGTTTCTTTTTGAAATTGAAATTATGGAAGTCTCAAGTCTCTAGTGAAAATTTGGTCCATTTTGCTACATGCAAAGAGCTGCAAAACAGGGCTGATACGAAGTCTGCATTGAGTTTTGCCAAGTATGACACTCACCTGGAATCATTATCAAAAGAGTTTGAGAAAAGATTTAGTGATTTCGCATCTTATGAACGCCAGTTTGCATTATTTTCAGGACCATTTAGTTTTGATGTTGCTGAAGCTGAAGAAACCCTGCAAATGGAACTATTAGAAATTCAGTCGGATTCCTCACTCAGATCAAAATATTTGGAAGTGGGAATACCTGATTTCTTTTCATACCTTCTGAAAATGTTTAGAAACGTTAGAAAGTTTACCACAAGGATCATGGCAATGTTCTGCTCCACATATTTGTGTGAATAGTTATTTTCCTTCATGAAATCAACAAAAACATCTCAAAGAACAAGACTGACTGATCAACATTTGTCATCCCTCATCAAACTCGGCACTACACAAAAATTTCAACCACACATACAAGAATTTGTCAACAAAAAGAGATGTCAAGCTTCGGGGCAAAACTGAAAGTCTTTGAATTCTTGTTGATGAATGTCAGTTTTGAATTTATGTATAATGCATTTTTTGTTATTGTATTGAAATAGATGAAGATCGTCAAAATTTTTGTTTTATTCTTTTGTTGAACTACATGTACACTATGACTTGAATTTGCTTGTATGTTTCTAAACTGAAAAAAAAATCGAAAAGATTTTTATTTTACGTTTTCGACTTTTGCGGGCCTCATGACAATACAAATCGACTCCTATGGCCCTGAGGGAACTTTGAGTTTGACATGCCTGATCTAAACCACGTCGCTAACCTATCAAAAGCAGTCTGTCATGGGAGTGGTTAGCTGAGAACCTCATGGTAATGTAACGAAAGAAAATTCAAAAAGCCGACCCGGACGCAGGGCACGTCACAGTTTCATTCGACCTCTTCTTCCATTTTCTTTTCTTTTCTTTTTCTTTTTCACTCCACGCCGCCAGAGAAAATAAATGAACGCGTTAAGAATAACTTCGTTATTTGTTTTACCCTCTCTCTTTCCCAACCTGTCGCGACCTAACAAAAAGAGGAAGGAACAAAGACTTTACATTCCGTTACTACACCACCATGAACTCTAAACTTCTGCGGACATTTTAAATACCTACATTACTACTACGAACATTTTCTACAACTCCTGATACCCTAAACTTTCTAATTGCTCATTAACTTCTACAACTAGTGTTATTCTTTCCTTTTAATAAATTTATATTTTAAAATGAAAAGTGTATATTTTATTCTTACACTATTCCACACAATTCCACACATTCCAGCCTGCTACCAACCAACCTTCTGATGATGAAAACCTTCTGATAATTCTGATGATGATAATTCTGTATAAAACTTGTAAGCTGTAGGGATTTCGGCAATGTCTGACACAAGGCCGAACCAAGAAACATTAACCATCTCCCCAAGGCTACATATACAATACCTATTCACGCTTCTTTATTCATTGATTCGCTGTTTTTAAGAAAAATAGGAACGATAAAGAAAGACGATAAAAAGTATGAATGACAAGGCCAATTTTCTCACGTGACTTCTTTTTTCCTTTTTTTTTCTCCCTTTTTCTTTTCTTTTCATTTTTTTTTTTTTTTTTTCACTTTCTGGTCAGCGTCTAAGTTGCGAATGCTTTTGATCGAATCAGAAGATCGACAGGAAAATGTTTGCATGAAACCTGACTCGTGAAATGAAATAGAAGGAAAAGAAAACCCGAAATGGCGAAAATAATAAGATAAAAAGGAAAGCGAAACATTTAGGAGAAATATATGGGATTACTTTTAATACGTGGAAGATTTATTTCGTTGTTTCTTTTTTTTATGAGGGAGACAAAGAAAATAAGATGGAGGAATATATCAGGAGAATAACATGGACGAGAGAAAGAAGAATAAAAAGGAATATTAAGATCACAATCTAATGACGCAAATAGAAGAATAAGGATAGATAGATAGATAGATAGATAGATAGATAGATAGATAGATAGATAGAGGAACAGAGTGAGATAGATAGATAGATAGATAGATAGATAGATAGATAGATAGATAGATAGATACGGATAAAATGCGATAGATAGATAGATAGATAGTGCAAAGTGTAGATAGATAGATAGATAGATAGATAGATAGATAGATAGATAGATAGATAGATAGATAGATAGATAGATAGTGCAAAGTGTGACATAGATAGATAGATAGATAGATAGATAGATAGATAGATAGTGCAAAGTGTGACATAGATAGATAGATAGATAGATAGATAGATAGATAGATAGATAGATAGTGCAAAGTGTGACATAGATAGATAGATAGATAGATAGATAGATAGATAGATAGATAGATAGTGCAAAGTGTGACATAGATAGATAGATAGATAGATAGATAGTGCAAAGTGTGAGCTAGAAAGAAAGAAAGAAAGAAAGAAAGAAAGAACATAGATAGACAGACAGACAGACATGAATGGAATGAAATTGATAGATAGATACGAACAGACCGGGATAGATAGATAGTTCTCGAAAATTAACGAAATGGTTTTAACAACCGACATATTTAATTTATTTGTTTGAACATTACTTTTAATCGATACTCGTATTTGAGTAGATATTCTATTTTTAATCAACCAGTATATTTATATAATGATTTCTACCGGCCTGATTATTTACGATAAATTTTGTTACTAAAAATAAGGCGGCTTGATTTGACTTTGCTTATACTGTGGAATCATTCGTGGTTGAGTGGTTTAAGCTGCACTGGATTAATTGATAGCTTCTCCTATGTTGAGAGGGGGTCGCAGATTCGAATCCTGTCGTAAGACGCACATTTTCGCGACAAAATTTATCAACGATTTTCTGTTATTTAAAACCTAAATATTTCTCGAACTCCAGGAGGTTGCTTACAGGTTGGTTTCCCATCTAATTAGTGACCGTACTTGGCTCTACTTTACTTCGGTGATTGAATGGAAACCGTTGTTTTCAGTACAATTTTACCGTAAAAAAGAAAGAAGAAAGGCGAGTTGAAGAAGGAGTAACTGCATGAAAACAATGACGTTGAAATGTAATTAATTCAAAATTAAAAAGGGGAGAAAAGGCGAACAAAAAGTCCTTTTTTCGACAACATTCTCTGTATGAATCTCTTTAGACAAAAGCAACAAAATTAAACACTTGAAATTAGATGAGAAATAAAGAACAAATATGGAAGCGGAAAGACGCATCTTAAAAAATACAGAACGTAAACAGAAAGAGAAGACAACAAATATTCACAATAAATGACGCCATTTTATAAGTACGAGAAAGGAAACGTAAATTAAATTATAATTCAAATCGGAAATAGGCAATCTTACATTTCGTTTCATTTGTAAACATATGAAGAATATTTCTTTTTTAGTTTAACAGATATTGATTCCGTTTCTCTTCTGTGGTGAACTTTCTTTTTTTTTTTCTTCCTCTTTTTTTTTTTTAATCTTTTGCAATCGAATCTTATCGTTGCTATAGCAGAGACCGGAAAAATATTTGACCAAATGTCATTCATTGACATTTAGTGTCAAAAAGCCCAGTGACATTTTGCGAGGCCCAGAAAGTAAAGCCTGGTCATACATCCGGGTCCCTAACTAACGAGAAAAATTCTCGATACTAAGGATTAACGAAAGCTGCAGATGGCGTTTTTATTGTTTAAAATGGCGGAAAACAAAACGTTAAATATGTTACAAAAAAAAAAATACAGGGAAAGAAATTAAGTAACCAAAACAAAACAACAAACAACTAGGTATACATCTGCACAAATCAAAAACTCGGACATAATTTCGCACTTACTCTAAAGTACCGAAAATATAACCCGAACCTCTATATCAACCTAAGAAATCAACGTAAGCGTGTGATTAAAGGGCTAAAAGGGGTCAGCATTATTATTTTCTCTTTTTTTTCTCTCTCTTTTTTTCTTTTTTTTTTCTTTTTTTCACTAATTTCATCCCAAGCAATGCGAGACTGCCACTGGTGCGCAGGGAGGTTACAGTAAGAGAGAACTCTGGGTACGGGGGGTATTGAAGAAAGGATAAAAAATGAATGGGATTCAAGAAAATGAAAGATGGCAATTGATGTTGCATTTATATTTTTAGAGATTGTAGCCATAAGGGAAGAGAAAAGACTGGGTATAGTGGGGATAGATAGATAGATAGATAGATAGATAGATAGATAGATAGATAGATAGATATAAATAGTCCGGGATAGATAGATAGATAGATAGATAGATAGATAGATAGATAGATAGATAGATAGATAATGAAAAGGCTGAGATAGATAGATAGATAGATAGATAGATAGATAGATAGATAGATAGATAGATAATGAATAATCCTAGATAGATAGATAGATAGATAGATAGATAGATAGATAGATAGATAGATAGATAGATAGATAGATAGATAATGAAAAGGCTGAGATAGATAGATAGATAGATAGATAGATAGATAGATAGATAGATAGATAGATAGATAGATAGATATAAACAGACTGGGATAGATAGATAGATAGATAGATAGATAGATAGATAGATAGATATAAACAGACCGGGATAGATAGATAGATAGATAGATAGATAGATAGATAGATAGATAGATAGATAGATAGATAGATAAAGGATTAAAGATGAATGGGATTCAAGAAAATAAAAGATAGCAACTGACATTGCATTTAAGTTTTTGGAGATTCTAGCTATCAGGAAAGAGAAAAGACTGGGTACAGTGGGTATTGAAGAAAGGATAAAAGATGAATGAAATTCAATAGGTAGAAGATGGTAAGTGATATTGTATTTAATTGTTCTTAGACTGATGCAGAGAAGTAAGTAAATAGAAGGAAGTTCCACAGGCAGAAAGTGAGAGAGAAGAAACTGTTCGAGTAGAAGTTAGGTTACATTTAACTATTTTGACGGTAAAAAAGGGACCTAGATGCCAATCTAGTAGCATGCTTAAATTTACGTGGTCTAGGCACCAAGGAAAAAGCTCGTCAGAGGAGTTGCTATGAAAATATTTGTAGAAAAGACAGAGGGAAGCCACTTCACGTCGGTGAGAAAGTGACTGAAGTCAAGATGCTAAGTCTAGATCAATTACATTGCCGATCTCTCTCTCTCTCTCTCTCTCTCTCTCTCTCTCTCTCTCTGTTGTGAAGTAGTTTTCGCACTGAAGGTTATAATCGTGCTATGTCGGTTGCTAATCGACTTAACGCACCCAAAATATTAGGAACTGGGTAATCTTCCACTGTAAGCTGACTCCTTAGTATTCGGCTAACTGCCGACTAAAATCAACTGCCTTAGTCCAACTATGTCCAAACTGGAACTAACTGAACTCTAAAAAAGTCTCTAGAACCTCTAAGAATTTCGCAAGAAGAATTCTTGAGTTAACTTCGTGTTAACTCTTATTAATATAGGAGGGAGAGTCCATTATCTGAGGAATAGGTGTGTCTTACCATAACACACACACATTCTCTCTCTCTCTCTCTCTCTCTCTCTCTCTTTTATTCTCTGCATTTCTTTGGCAGCAAGAAACTCAGTTGCCTTTCTAAGGAACCACTCTATCGCCTTTGTATCACTCGTTCCTTTAGCAAGTGTATCGCCTTTGTATTCTCCAAGGCGATACACTTGCACGTTTCCTTTTCATCATTGTAATAGACAACATCATGCGCATCTCTGTGGATACAATTAACAAAATGGACTCATGTATCAGCCTAGAAGAATTTCACGTTATCCTGCACTTTATATCACCGATGCTGATCTTGCTGACATTGCGCTGTTGTCAGACAACCTCCTTAGTGCTCAGTCACTCCTATCTTCTCTTGAATCAGCAGCAAACTGTTCAGGGCTTCACCTGATTTAAACCAAAACTGAGTGTATACCAATTAACATTTGCAGCAATCATGAAATTTAAACTCTCTCGAATAACATCCTTAAACGCGTTGAAGACTAAAAATATCTAGGATCACATATCAAGAATTCTGAAAAAGACTTTGATATCAGAAAAGGCAGAGAATGGACTGCTTGTAACAAAATGGATAAAATCTGGAAATCCAATCTTGATCGTAAGATCAAAATCCAAGTTCTTTCGCGCACTTATTGAACCAATCTTACTCTATGGATCTGAAACTTGGACTCTTTCAGCAAAACAACAGCGCCATTTAGATGGATGTTATACTCGTCTTCTCAGAAGAGTACTTGATCTTTCATGGCGAAACTACCCAACTCTAGAAATGATATATGGAGACCTACCAAGAGTATCAACCTTAATTCAAAAGAGACATGTCCAGTTTGCTGGGCATTGTGCATGTGCATGTGCAAGATGAACTTGTCTTTTCGTTTGTATTATGGAGGCACCCATCATCTCACAATCGATCTCGTAAGTTAACCTTTCCAGACAGGATACATAGAGATGCATCTATCGCCAAGGAAGACCTTACAGTAGCTATGACAAATAGGGAATAGTGGAAGGGTGTAGTGAGTTCTATCTCGGCCGAGGCCTCAGAATGATGATGATGATTAGTTGACCGGGTTTGTTAAACAGTGTGCTCTTTAGAATTTAATGGTCTTCTTTTCAATCTATGTCCTTCCCAGCGCAGGAAAAAATTTAAATTTTATTTTATTTTTATTTCCTTTCCTATATATATATATATATATATATATATATATATATATATATATATATATATATATTTCTTGTTTTGACAAAGGTGCTTGATTATGCACCTCGCATTTTGGCAACGGCTTGACTTGGCAGACCGCCTGCAGACTCTCTCCCACCGGCGCGACGTGGCTTCCCTGTGTCTCTTCTATAAATACTTTCACGGCTTCTGCTCCGATGAACTTAGGTCACTGGTGACCCCTAAATACGAATTTGCACGAGATACTAGATTAGCAACTAGATCCCACCCTTTTACAGTGAAACCGATAAAATGCAACCGCAACTTCTACTCCAACAGTTTCTTTCCTCGCCCTTCCCGACTGTGGAATTCTCTTCCACACGATTGCTTCCCCTATAATCTCCAGGAGTTTAAATGTAAGGTCAATAGACACCTCCTAACACATTAACCTGCTCCCATTCTATCAAACACTCTTCCCATCTGCCCAACCCTCATCCTCGCTATCCTTACTCATCTGTCACCTTCCTCCTGACATTCCCTATCTCTAACCACTCCTTCTTCACCTTCCCCTATGTAGCCTCTATGTAGCCCCATGCGCAATTTGTTTACCTGGTGGATTCCTTTTATCTTTCAATTCTACTCTCTTAAACACTGAAGAAAATAAAAAGCCGAAAGAAACAACAGAATCATTGTATAAGGTGAGACAAAACTCGTGCATCGTAGGGATAATTTATTAAATGTATAATTACACATGAAAATTGTATTTGCTGGTTATTTAATTGTTTTATGTGCCGTTTAAAATGTTCTTCAAAACGTCTTTATTCTTTTTTAAAAACGCATTTCGATTCCGTGCCTACAGAACACATTAAAATGGTGAGGTTCCTCTTTCATTTTACAGCATTGATATTAAATTCTTTCTTTAAGTTCCTCCATATTTCTTGGGCGTGTCTGATATTTCATTTCAAATAGCCCCACAAACCAACCCTCATTCTCGGTATCCTTACCCGTCTATCACCCTCCTTTTGACATTTCCTACATCTAACCATCCTTTTCTCATCACTTCCCCGACCCTATGTAACCCCCTGCGCAGTAGTGGCAGTGGAATGCCTTGCTCGGGGTGAAACGATTAAAAAAAATAAAAAATAAAATAAAATAAAATAAAAACAAGGTGTGATGTCTGGTGATCAATTGATTAATCTCTATGTTGCATGAGTTTTTGCTTCAACCTGTTTAATAAGAGGCACTTATTTCAAACTCTCTGCTAAAATCTCCAATATTTTTACACGACTCGAATTCTCAAATAAAAGCTTTATTTTCCAAAAAGTAAATATACCGTTATATCACATGCTGCAGTAGGTCAGAGGTCGATTTTGGAAACGTGGTAGTGCACTCAATTTGAAAGTTGCGGTTTCACGTGATAGATAATGATACAAAAGATGTTTTTAATTATTTGTGAGAGTTCATCCATTTCGTAAAATTTCGTAACAAAAATGTTTTCCAAATCGTTACAGTCTTTGAGGAAATGAGTACATAGATTACGTTAAGGTTCAAAATCGTAGCGTTGCAATTTCATTTCTTCTTCTTCTTCTTCTTCTTCTTCTTCTTCTTCTTCTTCTTCTTCTTCTTTTATTTGCTTTGTTCTTTCAGGACGTAGGCGATCATGGCCTTCCATGTCTCCCTATCCCTGGTGGCTCTTCTGGAACACCACGCAACTCCTGTTCTGTCATCCACCTGCTAAGACCCTTCAAATATGTTATCCGCTACGTTCCCCTGTCTCTTTTTCCTTCTATCTGGCCTGTTAGTATCAGGTTCTCCAAGCCCTCTTTCCTCATTGCCATGTCCCAGGAACTTTAGCTGTCTCTTCCTGATGTTCAGTATTAATTTCCTTTTCGTTTCCATCCTTTCCAAAACCTCATCATTGCTCACATGCTCGATCCACGATATCCGCAGCATCCATCTGTAGAAGTACATTTCAGTTGCTTCAAGTTTTTCCTTCAGCTTTGATGATATTGTCCAGCATTTACTGCCATATTAAAGAACTGACATCACATAGCAATCCAGTACTCTCTTCTTTGTTTCTAGCGAAACTGTCCTGTTTCTTAATACTTACTCAACTTCTGGGATGCTTCCTTCACTGTGCCAATTCGCCTTCGGATCTCTGTGTCGCACTTTCTGTCTTCTGTTATAACACTTCCCAGGTATTTAAATTTTTAATCTATCTAAAAGGAAAAATATCAACTTTATTTGGATTTATTTTTGAATTAGTAAAATTTCGAAGTCAGTTTGTAAGTAAAAACCCGTGGAAATGAGCTATTTCTGTACATTTATTTTGTAAGAGGATCCTTAAAATCCTTAAGACCTATGAATCTAATTTTTGATGTCAATATTTATCGTCTCATATTTCATACAGAGTGCAATATTGATACCATTGGCGGTATAAAATTATCCTCATTCCATTCATATTTCCTAAAATTTCCTAAAATTGTTACATAGTGGATTTAATTCCTGAAAGGACACTTCCATGACCCCTACAATGTTAACCTCTTCAAGTCGACGGTCAGCTGATGTATATATATATATATATATATATATATATATATATATATATATATATATATGCAGATATTTTACATTTTTTACACGGTTTTCATTTATCGAATACAATAAAAATCTTGCATTTTTTGCTTGTGGTGATTCATAATTAGAATTCTGAGCTGAATATATTTTCCATTTAATGAACCTAATGCAAAATATATCAACTTTATTTGGATTTATTCTTGAAATAGTAAAATTTGGAAGTCAGTTTGTAAGTAAAAACCTGCGAAAATTAGACATTTCTGTACATTTTGCCAACCAAAATTTCAAAAACTAAGTGCTCACCAATTGGCGAAATCTCTGAATCTAATGTTTGGTGTCAATACTTATCACATCAAATTCCAGTTTTCACGCAGAGGGCAATATTGATTTTCTAAAAAAATGAGCAAAATCAACCTGCCCTAAGGATGCTGTAACCTAAAAACTTAACCGATTAAATTTATTTCATTACATCAATCCCAAATTTACTTTAAGAATGGTTTATGAACAACAGGCTTTCACCAACAAGTTTGGTCAAAGCGCTTCGCTGATGGCAAGGTGATCAAATTTAAAATCTAAACTGTCTGTCCGTGGACATTTATTCATTGGAAAATATATTCAATTTAATTACAAAAAAATAGTAATAAAAATTACTTCAAAGAGCCACATGTTTCGGCTTATTTCTCTTTCACTTCCTCAGGATTTATTGCCAGACAAAAGCGGAAATTAAACCTCATGACACAGATTTTCATTTCAAGTACACTCAAACGGCGTACGTAGATTTGAGTGTGAACATATAAATTTTAATTCAGTGAGTCTTGAAAATATATTTCTACGAATCAAAATATAAATTTAAAAAATAATTTTATTTCTTACTGAAAAATAATTATTTAATTAACAACTGTTTGAGGTTAGTTTCTGTTTTGTGTCCAAATTTATGGTTTTATTAATCAGCACAGGGAGTTGCGCTGTGGTGCAGTGAATATCGACTCGGAACGACAAATCGGGGAGTCGAGTTCGAATTCCGGTTGAATTCCTTGCATTCACTTACGCACAAATACCCTTGGGAAAGGTATTAATCCGTCTCTTCCCTCCAGTTATGGGTTAAATAATAGGACAGATTGGGTTCTATAGACTTGGCTAGCAACCAGTCTACCGCAAAAAGCAATGGCAACCTACTGCGGGATAATCCTCTACCCAGACAGTCATGTTTCTTTTGATACATGATCGCCCAAAGCGTGTATCACTGATAGCACTTAACTGACTGACTGAATATAATAATTGAAAACTTGATTATACAGGGCATAAAGTAGGGGATCAGTTTGATATTGTTATGAAGTAATAAACTGATCCCCAGTAATTAATACCTAATAATATAATACATCTCTTCCCCCTCTAGCTATGAGTCAAATAACAGGACAGATTGGCTTCTATAGCCTTGGTCGGCAAGCATTCTACCGCAGAAAGCAATGGCAACCTACTGCGGGATAATCTTCTGTCCAGTCAGTCATGACTCTTTCAGTCATATCACGTATGGCACTTAACTGACTGACTGAATATAATAGTTGCAAACATAATTAAGCTTTCTGCTGGGCATGAAGTGGGGGATCAGTTTTATATTTTATGAAGTAATAAACTGACCCCCCACTTAAAATATAATACATCTCTTCTCTCTCTAGCTCTGAGTCAAATAACAGGACAGATTGGGTTCTATAGCCTTGGTCGGCAACCAGTCTACCGCAGAAAGCAATGGCAACCTACTGCGGGATAATCTTCTGCCCAGTCAGTCATGTCTCTTTCGAGACATTATCGTCCAAGCGTGTATCACGTATGGTACTTAACTGACTGACTGAACTGGCAGTGAATTCTAGAAATCTGCTCACAGATAAAAGGGCAACAGAGATTGGATTCTACAGAAAAATGCTGAGAATACTACGTATTGATCATGGGAGTAACGGGGAAGTTTTACTGAAATAGAAAACAAATATACAAAGCAAGATATTAAAAAATATAGGAAAATCTTGTTAGAAACAAAGAAAAATACTGAACTGTTACATAAAATCAGTCTTCCTATATGGCAGTGAATGCTGGACAATCTCCTCACCGATGAAGAAGAGACTTGAAGCAACAGAAACAAAGAAAAGAGTACTGAACTGTTACGTAATATCAGTCCTCCTATATGGCAGTGAATGCTGGACAATCTCCTCACCGATGAAGAAGAGACTTGAAGCAAAAGAAACAAAGAAAAGACTACTGAACTGTTACGTAATATCAGTCCTCCTATATGGCAGTGAATGCTGGACAATCTCCACACAGATGAAGAAGAGACTTGAAGCAAAAGAAACAAAGAAAAGAGTACTGAACTGTTACGTAATATCAGTCCTCCTATATGGCAGTGAATGCTGGACAATCTCCTCACCGATGAAGAAGAGACTTGAAGCAAAAGAAACAAAGAAAAGACTACTGAACTGTTACGTAATATCAGTCCTCCTATATGGCAGTGAATGCTGGACAATCTCCACACAGATGAAGAAGAGACTTGAAGCAAAAGAAACAAAGAAAAGAGTACTGAACTGTTACGTAATATCAGTCCTCCTATATGGCAGTGAATGCTGGACAATCTCCTCACCGATGAAGAAGAGACTTGAAGCAAAAGAAACAAAGAAAAGACTACTGAACTGTTACGTAATATCAGTCCTCCTATATGGCAGTGAATGCTGGACAATCTCCACACAGATGAAGAAGAGACTTGAAGCAAAAGAAACAAAGAAAAGAGTACTGAACTGTTACGTAATATCAGTCCTCCTATATGGCAGTGAATGCTGGACAATCTCCACACAGATGAAGAAGAGACTTGAAGCAACAGAAACAAAGAAAAGAGTACTGAACTGTTACGTAATATCAGTTCTCCTATATGGCAGTGAATGCTGGACAATCTCCTCACCGATGAAGAAGAGACTTGAAGCAACAGAAACAAAGAAAAGAGTACTGAACTGTTACGTAATATCAGTCCTCCTATATGGCAGTGAATGCTGGACAATCTCCACACAGATGAAGAAGAGACTTGAAGCAAAAGAAACAAAGAAAAGAGTACTGAACTGTTACGTAATATCAGTTCTCCTATATGGCAGTGAATGCTGGACAATCTCCACACAGATGAAGAAGAGACTTGAAGCAAAAGAAACAAAGAAAAGAGTACTGAACTGTTACGTAATATCAGTCCTCCTATATGGCAGTGAATGCTGGACAATCTCCACACAGATGAAGAAGAGACTTGAAGCAAAAGAAACAAAGAAAAGAGTACTGAACTGTTACGTAATATCAGTCCTCCTATATGGCAGTGAATGCTGGACAATCTCCTCACAGATGAAGAAGAGACTTGAAGCAAAAGAAACAAAGAAAAGAGTACTGAACTGTTACGTAATATCAGTCCTCCTATATGGCAGTGAATGCTGGACAATCTCCACACAGATGAAGAAGAGACTTGAAGCAAAAGAAACAAAGAAAAGAGTACTGAACTGTTACGTAATATCAGTCCTCCTATATGGCAGTGAATGCTGGACAATCTCCTCACAGATGAAGAAGAGACTTGAAGCAACAGAAACAAAGAAAAGAGTACTGAACTATTACGTAATATCAGTCCTCCTATATGGCAGTGAATGCTGGACAATCTCCACACAGATGAAGAAGAGACTTGAAGCAACAGAAACAAAGAAAAGAGTACTGAACTGTTACGTAATATCAGTCCTCCTATATGGCAGTGAATGCTGGACAATCTCCTCACAGATGAAGAAGAGACTTGAAGCAACAGAAACAAAGAAAAGAGTACTGAACTGTTACGTAATATCAGTCCTCCAATATGGCAGTGAATGCTGGACAATCTCCTCACAGATGAAGAAGAGACTTGAAGCAACAGAAACAAAGAAAAGAGTACTGAACTATTACGTAATATCAGTCCTCCTATATGGCAGTGAATGCTGGACAATCTCCACACAGATGAAGAAGAGACTTGAAGCAACAGAAACAAAGAAAAGAGTACTGAACTGTTACGTAATATCAGTCCTCCTATATTGCAGTGAATACTGGACAATCTCCTCAGATGGAGAAGAGTCTTGAAGCAACAGACACAAAGAAAATAGTACTGAACTGCTACGTCATATCAATCCTCCAATGTGACAGTGAATGCTGGACATGTAATATCCGTTCGATGCAAAGCTTTTGCCGATTTGAAATTTCATCTTGAAAATTAAAAACTGTGTGTATTTGAAAATCTTTATTATTTTTATTTTTTTTATAACCATATCGCCCCAAGCAAGGCATTTTACTGCCACTGTTTTGTAGGGGGTTACATAGAAGGAAAGTTATGAGAAAGTGTGGCAGGTTATAGGGAGTGTCAGGTAGTGGGTAAAAGAAGTATAACTTTGGCCATAAAGTGAGGGACCGGTTTATATATTAATTGTACCGTAGAATTGATCCACCACTTTATATCCACATTATAATAGCATAGATTTTTTTTTATAATCATATCGCCCTAAGCAAGGTATTTCACTGCCACTGTTTTGCAGGGGGTTACATAGGAGAAAAGTTACGAGAAAGAGTGACAGGTCATAGCGGGTGTGAGTAAATGGGTAAGAGAAGGATAAATGTGGGATCAATTTATATACTGATTGCAATATAAAATTGATCCCCCACTTTATATTTACATAATAATTTCTTGTCTGTTGATAAGCTGTAGAAAATGAATCAGTCAGTCGATGAATACTGATTAGCTACACATGCATGTCTTTTAGATTTATTTACATTCTCTGTAATATAAAGGTATAGATTTTTTTATAATCATATCACCCAATGCAAGGCATTTTACTGCCACTGTTTTTCAAAGGGTTACATAAGAGGAAAGTTATGAGAAAGAGTGACAGGTTATAAGGAGTGTCAGGAAGTGGGTAAGAGGAGGATGAGAATACTGATGAGAGTGGAGTGGACGGAGAAAGGAGCATGACAGAGAGGATGCAGGTTAGTGAGATAAGAGATGACTTCACATTTAAATTCTTGGAGATTGTAGCTGTCGGGGAAGCAAGTAAACGGAAGGGAATTCCACAGGCGGGAAGTGCGAGAAAAAAATTATTCATAACAGTAACGACCTTTGCTCTGTATAACTTGACTCCATCTGCCAACGAGCTTATAAATGCCTCTCTTCTAAAATTCCTTAGGTTTTAGTGTGAAATATGAATCTAACTCATGTTCAATCTCCTCTGTTGATGTTAACCTAAGGTCATCTAAATTGTTTTGTTATACTCGAAATAAGTGATCATCCGAGGGAGCTAGGTCAGGAGAATATGCAGGATGGGGACAAGATGACAAGCCTACCCCAAAAATGGTGTCTGAAGGTTTCGTGAAAGCAAAGATTCGCAACAAAAAACACGTTGTCGCAGGTTCTCTGGAGACAGTTCGTGCGGGACCCATTTTCCGAATACTGAAATCTTCCTCATTCTTTTCAGTTGGCCTGACACAGTTGTATGGGATACATTAAATTGATGTGCAAGTTCTCTTGGGGTTACCGTGAGGCTTTGAGTAACAGCGGCATTCAACACATCTGAATCAAGATTTTGGGGCGACCACCTCTAGCCTCAACTTTCTAGCTGAAATTTCCTTTTTCGAAAACGAGAAAACCACCACCTATAACTTCTTTCTTTCACTGCAGCAATTCCATAAGCATCCTGAATAGATTGTGCTGCTGCATTTGCATTGGAACCTCTGTGAAATTTATAGAGTATAGCATGCCTAATGTGTTCTTTAAATGGAAAGAACGTCGGTGAGAATATTGCAGAAAAATATGAACGATGCTTTAATAATCTGAAAGAAAAAGTTATAAATTGATCATGGTGATATGTTTAAGTAATAACAATATGCATAAAATAAATTAGAATGATTTAAAATGCCCCTTTTACAAACCGACAAAAACTTTTGCACTGACCTGATACTTGGAATGTTTTAGTCAATATACTGCCCAGGTCTCTTTAGCTATCTTTTGAAGTGATCACTTTATTTAATCAACAGAAAGGTAGGTTGTTTTCAGTCAGCTTTTCATGCTTAGTTGATGATAGAATTCCTTTCAGTTCATTCTATTTCTTCTATTAAATATCTGAAGAAGGCTGGACAATATTGACTGAAACTTTTGCACCGACCTCATATATTACGCTGGATCTGGACAAACAACAAGTAACACGTATATATAAAGACATTGTCTTATATATCTTTTTTTTCTTTGACGGTGACGATTGCTTGGAGCAGTAGAGTAGCCGGAGAGTGTCACGCACACGAAGGTGTAGTCGGGAGTCAGAGACCAATAGGAGTTTTCTGTCTCTTCAAACAAAATTTCTAGACTTTATACAGTCTTAAAAGTTTTATGCATTTTTGCTTTTTCAGTTTGTCGCTTTGTTGACGTTATCTACGGCAGGATGTATCTTTTAATCATCCTCGGTGGTCCATTGTTTTCAAGCCTGTTGTGGCTTGTTTGTTTTTTAACTTTGTGGATATCATCTAAGGCCGGATATATCTTTCAACCACTCTTGTCCTTTGCTGACATTACTTACGACCGGATGAACCTGTCACTTTCGCTGTTCAAGACATTAAAGACAACCTTCTCTCAGATAAAGAGAAAACTCGAAGTAATAGAGATTTTATTCTACAGAAAAAATCTGAGACAACTACGAACTGAATCAGAAACCCAATCATCATTTATCCATCACACCCAGATGGTGCATAGAGCAGCAACTTTTTGTTGCTGTTTCTGTAACAAACTGTTTTTTACGGGCAGGGTTGTTAGCCCTACACCCAACCTCCAAACCTGGAGGACCGGTGAACCATTCTTAGTCCTTACGTTTACAGCACTTAGGTATTCCCAAATGGTCACCCATTAACTACTGACCAGGCTCGATGTTTCTTAACTTCGGTGATCGGACGGCAATTTAACATAATATAGCCGTAGACGAATTGAACATGTGAGTAACGAAAACATTTAACGGAAATTCAAAACAAAAATACAAAGCAAAATATTAATAAGAAAATCTTGTTACAAACGAAAAAAAAAAGATTACTGAACTGCTACATAATATCTATCCTCCAATGTGACAGTAATTACATAAGAACCCCGTCACAGATGAAAAGGACATTCAAGAAAACAAAGAAGTGGTTCTACAGAAAAATGCTGAGAGTAAGATGGACAGAATGCGGGAATAAATGATATGGAACATTAAATGATATGGAAATCAAAATTTGACTTACATCCATTCATTTTTCTTTCAGTCTACGGTTTTGCTTTAACTGGAAACAACTATTGCTTTTTAGTCTTTCGTGCCAACGTCCAAAGAGTCTGAGCTCCAGGACCATGGATTAGTTTTAAAGCTTTCGTTACACCTGAGCAACGCCGGGCTATACTGCTAGTATATATATATATATATATATATATATATATATATATAAAAGGCAAGATGTTTGTGTGTGTGTCTGTGTATCTGCCGGTATGTCTGTATTTCAGCCCTATTATTTTAGTTTTTGCACTAAGTAGGTATAATTGTAGTTCTTAGTCTCAGCCATGATAGCATTTACTCAGAGGACTTATTTAGCCTTCAAAATTTATTTTACGACGCAAAAAACTTATTTGATATCGATACCAGGAAATCAAAATTTAACTGACATCCATTGATTTTTCTTTCAGTCTACGGTTTTGCTTTAACTGGAAACAACTATTGCTTTTTAGTCTTTCGTGCCAACGTCCAAAGAGTCTGAGATCCAGGACCATGGATTAGTTTTAAAGCTTTCATTACACCCGAGCAACGCCGGGCTATACTGCTAGTTATTAATATATTAAATTAATTTATATAATGAATTGTCATTTTTATAAATTTTCTTTATATATGAAATTATTTTTTTTCTTCCGTTATCTTTGCAGTTTATCAAAGCCATTGTAGAATAAAAAGAACGCTAGATTGCATCGCTTGAGCTCGTTTTCTGCTATTTTTACTCCTCTGAGTATTTTACTATAGCGTAAATTAGTGTAGAAATTCCAATGCTCAGTTGTAAATATTGGCGTGGACCCCCAATTTGCTATTTTTTGTGTAGACTTTCAGTAATGTTACATGGACCCCGGTTGAGAACCCCTGGTCTAGAACAATGCGATAAAAAAAGGTGGCTGAAAATCGATCCCAATTTACTAACGATAAACTTGGCTTTCTATGATCTTACGACGGCTGCCATCAAATGGATTTAGTGATCAGAAAGACTTAGATGGGATTTAGAATTAGCTTTCTGAAAAGAAAGTGGAAAACGGTAAAAATGAAAGAACTGTGACAATAAAAATCAAAAATCTCTTACAGGAATTACTAATTTGGCAACAGTACTGAAAGTCT